>MJUU01011163.1:0-76608 GCA_002080025.1 Modiolus philippinarum
CCCAAACGATAAGTCGTAGAAACCTGAAACCTTCACCATTGTTCATATATGGTTATCTAAAAATGTCAAGGTCAAAGGTCACCGGTCAAGGTCACCGGTGACCTTAAGCCTTGTTATCGCTTCAACTCGTAAACCGTAATAGATGGGTGAAAACATATAATGGGAAAAATGTTCATTATCATGAGGCGCAACTTTGTTATATTTGGTCCGAAGAGATTCGACGACTCTCTATATGAGTTATTGCCCTTTGAAAGATTTTGAGTTTCCGTTAATGCTTGATACTACCGAACGATAAGTCTTAAAGACCTGAAACCTTCACCATTGTTCATAAGTCATATATGGCCATCTAAAAATGTCAAGGTCAAAGGTCACCGGTCAAGGTCACCGATGACCTTTTGCCTTGTAATCGCTTTAACTCGTAAACTGTAAGAGATAAATGATCGAATGTATTTGAGCGAATGTTTGTCTCATTGAGGTCTACATTTGACACTGGGGTCCAAAATAATTGGACCATTCATTTTGGACCTATTGCCCAAAAACCATTTTTCGGGGTCCGATTTTAGAGTTTTTTGCCTTTATTTCAAAAGCTATTAAAGATACAAAGAAACTATAAGAAGATAAATTGTTCAGCTCAATATGGCCGACAAAATGGGGTCAAGGTCAAAGATCAAGGTCCTTAGCAACAACGTTATTTGCCATAAAAGTCCTTAGCAACCATAGGCAAAAAGTTTCGTAATGTTGTAAAGAGGAAATGAATGACATTTCAAACCAGAAGTGACTTTCCTGTCCTTAGCAACAAGCTAATTTTTCGAAAAAGTCCTTAGCAACCATTGAGCAAAAGACTAAAAAAGATCAGAACTTTTGTTTACAACACATTTTGAACTGAAATAGACAACAACTTCAAACTCAAACATGTGATCATGGTGAAAACTGGTGAAAGACCTTGCAATTGTTCTCTGAACAATTGACCTTTTAATTGTTTTTAATGTTCCTGGTAAGCATAATCGAGCAGAAATAGGTTTATTATTTATTTAACCTTTTGTAAATTTGTATTTCCAGTATACCAGAAAAGTGGGCAGAGCTGGATCACTGACCCATTGGATAAAATAATGACAATAATAATACAAACAAAATGTAAATTAATTCGGAGAGTTCCGAAATATGCGTCACGTTTTAATTGACATAAAAAAGTTTACATACATCGCTAAAAGTATTGAAGAACCGATCACTCATAATCAATGATAAATATGCGCATACAATATACATTGATAGCTTCTGGAAGATCTCTTGTTTACTTTTTAAAAATCTTTCCTGGAAAACTCTCATCTCGAAAGTCCCATATTAGAGACTCGTGATCAAGTCCTGCAAGCTCATTTTACTAGTCAGTGGTATACATATCTGCATTCAAACACACGAGAACTCTTATTTAGAGAAGCCCTTTTGAAAGATTAGATGTGACCGTTTTATAAAACAACGGCAGTTTTTTCATCACTGAAATTATTTACAGTACATCCATAAATCCTTGGTCAACTGGTAACCGATGTTTATTGTGGTTTGTTTATTGCCACCAAAACTTTACTTCACCTGTGCAAGGTGTGGCACACGCCTGTGCATGTATTACAGATAATCGTAAATTAACCTACCACACGCACGTGACTTTAAGATATTTACACCTTTGAGAATGCAAAAGGTATTATAATCACGAAAACAGTGTTTTGTTTGTATAATAGTCTAAAGGGGGTGTTTTTTTGAAAAGTAAAACAAAACTACTATGTATTAAACAAGCGCAATGTAAAATTTATTCATATATGTATTCCACAGAAAATAAATGCATGTTTCTTAACTGCAGTTTCAAATAAATATCAACCTTTGCGCTCGTGTCTCGACTTTAAGCTTGATATCCCACATCCATGGATATTACAAGATATGTAGTGGTATATCATTGCATTTCTTAACCATCCATTTTCAAACTTATATATGGGAAGTGTAACAGTGTTTTCATTTCGCTACAAACATTCTTGCCGGAATACATGAACTACCGTTGAATATTTAAGCCGGAATCAAAATACGTATCCTATGTTAGTGTATCACCAAGCACTTGGAATAGCCTACACAAGTTCCCGTTACTTCTGACAGAGACATATAAAATTTTATATGTCTCTGCTTCTGATAAGACTGACACGTTGTCAAGTAACATGATTTTTACAGAAATGGGGTCAAAAAGTCAATTTATTAACCCGAATACACAAATTCAGTCGGGGACTAGTTACGTGTATATTAAGTTTTAGCTTCAATAGACAGTAGAAGATCCGAGGAAGTAAGATAAAATGCGTCTGTTTGTTCCTTGCATAGTCTTTTATATCCTCTTTATTCCGTATATATATAGTTACTAGAGATGAAATATTAATTTGATTTTATACATTTGTCAAAGTACCCGGATAAAAATGTCAAGTTGGGAATTCTTTTAAATTTATTTCTAATGCTCGTTTGATCCCCCAAAGCTGTTACCAGTCTGTTATTGTGCAAGACTTTTTTGTGTAGTGTAAGTAAGCCGACAGCTCTGCGCTAGAGAGAGTCTGACACGCGTGTATATTGAGACAACAGTGAAATATACACAGACAGAATGTTTTACGACTGTGTTACAATCCCGGGGTTACAATAAACAATCACCTTCTGCAGGTAATCACTGTACACTGGCAAATAAACTTCTCGCAAAACAGGAGTAAATGGCATATAAATGATAGATAAACTTATTTAAAAAAAAATCAGTAACCCGGCACTGTAAAGTACATAATATACTGAATGTAAAATATTTCCATTATAAATTATTCTGGGCATGTGTACAGTATATACAAAGAATTTTTTAATCGGAAAATAACATTAAGATGTAAAAGGCTTCATATCTAGAAATAAAAATAGTAAAAAATAACAATAATAAATAAATAAATTAGTAAATAAATAATATGAAAAAGTAAACAAAAATGAAAAATATAATGAATTAATAAAAGCAACGAAAAAAAAAGAACAATTCTCGATTTTTGTTCAACAAAACGTTTTACTGAAATGAACAATACACGTAAAATAAACGATTAGTTTTCATATATAATGAATATATTATGTATTACATTTTTCATTTTGTTTATAAAAAATTCTATTTTTAATAAACAATCATTGATAGTACAACTCTAGTAATTTTGTGATCCTTGATCGCAAGGATTGTGATCCTTGATCGCAAGGTTTGTGATCCTCGATCGCAACGGCTGTGACCCTTGATCGCAACGCTTGTGATCCTTTAATTGTATCTCCTGCGATCATTGATAACAATCCTTGCGATCAATGATGACAATCCTTGCAATCAATGATCACAACACCTGCGATCAAGGATCACAACACTGGCGATCAATGATCGCAAACCTTGTGATCATGTGGTCATTGATCGCATTCCTGGAATGCAATCAATGATCATAACTTTTTTCTGTGATCCTTTTGTGATCCCTTAGTGATCCTTTTGCAGTCAAATTGCCAGGTTGAATATTCCTGGTACTGTAATTGTTCGGATTTGCTTAGATTACAGGAGGAAGCCGACACAAGAATAGTCCTATACGCTGTGGGCATTGACAGACTTTCAAACAAAAGCATCAGAAAGATCAGATTATCGTCAAATCACCGGACACAGACGTCTTTGATCTTTTGGTTCACTACTTTCTTGAAATGAAAAACACAGCCGAGTTTGGTTACAGGTTGGAACATTGAGCAGCAGCAAAGATAAGTGAAGGTGTATTCCAACTGATAACGTCATCGCTCCTCTTCTATTTTCATAAATATCCTTCCTGCTGTCCAAGCTTTTTCAGGCTGTGATACCATCTCAGAATTTGAACAAACTACGAGTACGGTTGTCCAACACGAAAGACTCTAGTTTTGTTCGCCTGTATCCGTCTGAGGCAGCTTTCAAACAGCATGTTCAGCAGGACAGACTAAGATTAGCGAAACCCTAAATTTGTTCACCGCTATTGCATGGATGGAGAGAAGGAAAGTTTGGTCGTTAACCAGTTTTATTTCTCGTGACCGATGTCACGCAAGACTTGATATGTGTATGCAAGGGAAGGTTTGTCGTCTCCAAAGAATGCATTTGTTTCGCGAAGAACTTATATTGTACTGAGCTTTGTTTTTGTCAAGCAAACTAATCTTGTTGAAATGCTTTATCAAGATGCCAAAAGATCCAAGACGACAATAGATTTTAGTGTATATACGGATTGATGTATGTCTATGCAGAATTGTAGAGACAAGAATTTAAGTTGACACAAGTGAATCATAAACATATTTCCTTGTTTTTCTATCTTTATTAAAACTAGGTTTCCTTATTAAAATTCAGGTTGGGAGGGAATGTCTTATTTGTCAACAAATCAAAAATCCGTTATTCATTGATGTCACTCTTGTTTATTTAGAGTTCATAGTGTTAGTGCTTTAGCTTTTTGTGTTGTATATGTAATGTTCGTGTGTTTTGTGGGCATGTGGTGTCTTTAGTCTTTGGTCCTCCGTCTTCTGGTGTTCTTGCTTTAGCCTTGTCTCTGGACTTTGATTTGTGTAATCTTGTGCTTTGTTCCATCGGTATTCTACTGCCGTTGTTTCAAAGTTACACTGGTATAGTTGTTAATGCAACATATACTAAATGTTTAACATATTCTAAATTTTAGTTTCTTGATATTTGGGTTATTGGATGTGGTTTGTTTCCATTGATTTATTCACTTTTTTACCTTTTCGGGGCCATTTAGGGCTTACTATATGGTGTGAGGTTCCTCACTGTGTTGAAGACCATATGGTGACCCCTAGATGGTTTGTTTTTTGTCGTTTTAACCTGGACATGGGATGTTGTCTCCTTGAGATTTACCCCATTTCCTTTCTTTTTCATGAACTGAAGACTGTGGTGTGGTTAAGAATATGAGAGCTAATTGTTGGTTGATACGAGAGCCAATTTTACAAACTTATCACTGTAGAGGGATAAAAGTTAATATAACATCCTTTATTTTTTTAATATATTTGAATGGAATTGGTTATTTTCCTTTTTTCAAGATTCTGATGAAAATTTACTATACAACGTGACCCTATGTGCAGGTGTGCCTAAATATGAAATATGGGTGATATTGCATTTGATAAGAAACCACTTTACAGTATTCATATGTCCAGTGATTTTGTGTTGGAATAATGTTTAACAAAAAAATTAACACCATTTTGATAAATTTTCTAGGTCAAGGTCATCTTCCCTGCAACTTAAAATATAATATCGGACTCCAATACAGTATTATTGCTGTTGACGGCATTTTTTCGTCATATTTCAGGATTATGATTGTTCCGGCTGTGATACTGTGACTACAAAGGGCAATCAAATATTTCATATACTTTTTTGTAAGATAGAATTTATTTTATGCTAATTATTTTGTCAGGCTTTTGTAACTTCAAATAAAGACATTCTGATGGTAGTATATTTTGTGCTAATTATTTTGTCAGGTTTTTTGTAACTTAAAATCAAGACATTCTGATGGTAGTATATTTTGCGCTAATTATTTTGTCAAGCTTTTTAACTTCAAATATAGACATTCTGATGCTAGTATATTTGGTGCTAATTATTTTGTCAAGTTTTTGTAACTTCAAATAAAGACATTCTGACGGTAGTATATTTTGTGCTAATTATTTTGTCAGGTTTTTGTAACTTCAAATAAAGACATTCTGACGGTAGTATATTTTGTGCTAATTATTTTGTCAGGTTTTGTAACTTCAAATAAAGACATTCTGATGGTAGTATATTTTGTGCTAATTATTTTGTCAGGTTTCTGTAACTTCAAATAAAGACATTCTGATGGTGGTATATTTTGTGCTATTTATTTTGTCAAATTTTTGTAACTTCAAATAAAGACATTCTGATGCTAGTATATTTGGTGCATATTATTTTGTCAAGTTTTTGTAACTTCAAATAAAGACATTCTGATGGTAGTATATTTTGTGCTAATTATTTTGTCAGATTTTGAAACTTCAAATAAAGACATTCTGATGATAGTATATTTTGTGCTAATTATTTTGTCAGGTTTTGTAAGTTCAAATAAAGACATTCTGATGGTGGTATATTTTGTGCTAATTATTTTGTCAGGTTTTTGTAACTTCAAATAAAGACATTCTGATGGTAGTATATTTTGTGCTAATTATTTTGTCAGGTTTTTTATCTTCAAATAAAGACATTCTGATGGTAGTATTTTTTGTGCTAATTATTTTGTCAGGTTTTTGTAACTTCAAATAAAGACATTCTGATGGTAGTATCTTTTGCGCTAATTATTTTGTCAGGTTTTGTAACTTCAAATAAAGACATTCTGATGATAGTATATTTTGTGCTAATTATTTTGTCAGGTTTTTGTAACTTCAAATAAAGACATTCTGATGGTAGTATATTTTGTGCTAATTATTTTGTCAGGTTTTGTAACTTCAAATAAAAACATTCTGATTGTAGTATATTTTGTGCTAATTATTTCGTCAGGTTTTTGTAACTTCAAATAAAGACATTCTGGTAGTATATTATTTTTGCTTTTACTCCATATCCCTTCATTGCTTATTCTCATGGTAGTGATCTTTGATCCTGCTTTTTGCCTAATGGTGCCATGAAATATTTTGACGACCTCAATAAAAATGTGCTTTGATGTTTCTGCTTTGAAATGATAAATAAATCAGGTATGTGTTCGATGATTGCATAATTTTTTTTTGAAAAGGCCTGACTGCTGAACTATCAGAACTAAGGTAAGCAGTTTGTTTAAAAATTTGGATATTAGAATTTAATCTTGGGTTATTGCATTAATATTGCGTAATATTGTCCAGAGTAGATTTTTTATTGTACGAGCTTGCCAGTGTAATATATATTCTACAAGGGATAATATTCACCAGTATTCATGCAATAATGTTTTATTGTATAGCATAGATTAAATTTCTGTTAATAAGCAGACTTTTGTTTTCTCCTTTTTACAGAACCCGTTAATTTGTCCCTTAAAAGCATACACCAAGAGCTACGAATCCAATGAAATGATTTTTCCTTGTAAGCCAAATGAAAAAATAAAGGAGCGCGAAATGCATGGTTTTAGCGGAAAGGTTCCATTACGGATGTACAACGTATATCAATTAGCTTTCAAAAAAAAGATCGAATAGCCATATCTTTTCTTGTTATATTTATGAATTGGTAAATTAGTATCAATTAAAATTTGTAATTCTATTTCCCTGACTAGTTAAAGCCTTTATTTACTACTCAGGTAATAAAATGGTTTAAAGTAATGTGTTGTTAAGTGAAACCATAATCACAAATATTCAAGAACTAGCCCAGGAAATTCATGAAAAGTTAAGTATTACTTGAGACTTTTAAGTATTATTCAAATTATGGTCCACTAAAAGTCAGTGTGTTCAAATTCTTGCCCTTCCTATCCTTTTGTAGGGCGACCGCTGACAGTAATCGGAATGAAAAATCTTGTTGATGTCTGTGCTAATCTTGCATGGCTTTTGAAATGATTAGTTGCAAATTGAACTTACTTAGATACATTGTTGCTTATTGTTTAAAGACGCGCTGTGTCGTAAAAATGAAGTGGGACAATAAAAACGTTGATTCAGTTTAAAACTGTATACTAGTATATATATATATATATATATGTTGTTGGTTTTTGATTACCCTATATTGGCATTTATGTCTAATATTCTATTGCGAAATTATTTATGGAGAAAAATTACTTTTAGGACATATTTGTTGGTGTGTGTGGGGGGGGGGGNACTTGGAATAAGAGTTTTGGATTTTGAAAATGTTAGATTTCAGTTCTTGAATTGTAACTGATTCGCATAGGATACCCTATAGAAATATCGATTTATCGATTCTGTATCGTTGAATCTTTGTATTTTTCATCAAATACTTGAGTTGCAATTAAGAGTAAGTCTGGCTACCTGTTGTTTACAATTCTAGCGTGTTAGCTAATGAAGTATTTGTACATGTACTGCAATACTTTGAATTCAATATTTGAGTTCCTTCTCATCAAAATTTCCTTTTGTTCAATTTAACGCACCCAGAACAGCTTTTTTATGTTTTAACCAATCTGATCATTTTAGTTAAAAAGATGTAATAAAAATGTTTGACTACCTCTTAATACACCGGCTGCTGCAAATTCCGGGCAGTCACCTCCGTCAGTGACAGTAACTGATTCTATTTCCTTTATCATGTCGATTCCACTTGTATAAACATAATCTCGATGCAAACTCTCTGAAATTTATAATAAAAACAATAAAGTTGACTAACTACAAAATCAATTTATTTCACTTTATCTATTACGGTATTGTGACCATCTTACCATTTAAACGGTTTATCTACATGTTTTTATTAATGCACTTCATAATTAAGTTTGTGAGAAGCTTACTTCGAATTTTATAGGACGAAATATAGATTTGCCGCTGAAATGAGGATAATTTTTCATTTAGCAAGCAACTGTATGAACGGGCAGAAATTTTTATACGACCTCAAAAACGTTGACGTTTATGGACAGCAAAACTTTATATTTTTTTTTTGTGGACAGATTAATATCAAATATTAGTATGATGTTTCTTGGCACTCTTTTTCACCGTTTTTGTTTTGTTTAATTTTTTTGAGGGGGTCTTTTTTTGTTGTTTTTTGTTTGTGTTTTTGTATTTTGTTTTTGTTTTTGTATTTTGTTTTGTTTATGTGTAGTATGCAACGGATTTCACATGCCATGTACATGTACCTTTCAGTAGATAAATGGCGAATTTCTTTTTTTTTTATTTCTTTGTCCGATTTTGATGACGTTTTGCAACGGATTCCTTATGGATAATTAACATGCCTGTACCATCAGATTTGCAATCACTTGTTTGCTTTCCGAGATGTAAGGGCCCAACAGGGCCAAAATTGCCAACATGCAGATTAATTTTTTTTTTTTAATTTTCATTGTTTTTTCTATGGTTGGGATTGTTTTCTTTGGATTCCTTTCGTTGTAAGCTTTCAGTATATGCCAACGGATTGTTTCCTATTTATAAGGGGTCAAAGCAATTTTCAAAAATATGTAAAATTTTATTTTTTATCAGATTAAGATGGAATTTTTATAATATATACGTTAACTAATCGCTTATGTTTTAATAGTATATCAAGTCTTCATTTTAAGCATTCTGGCTATCAATTAATCTGTCACCATATGTCATTTCCAATATATATTCAGGAGATTTAATCTGCGAAAGAAATTATTGCAAGGAAGAGTTTCATCAAATTGGACGGTTAGAACTGCTTTCTGAAAAAATGACATAAATTCATGTTCAGTCACTGTTGCAATTGCCACTACAAAAGTTTTACAGTCGTCATCACGATTTGACAGACCGTAACAATATTTCTATTTCACAAATGAGAATAGATATCTTTGGGTAGATCTACAGTTTACCGGACTGACAAACACCGACTGTGACAAAAACGACATTCCACTGACAGTGTGACGGGTGCTACGCGTGGAGCAGATCATGCTTACCCTTCCAGAGCACCTGATGATACCTCATTTGTGTAGGGGTTCACATTGCTAGTGCTTTAGTTATGTTGAGTTCTTGTTCGTTTTGTCTTTATTATAGTGTCTAAATTCGTGTGGGATATGAATAGCCGTGAGTTTGGATTTATGATTTTAGAATTTCCCCTTTCCTCGTGCTACTTCGGTATTCGTTTGCCGATGTATTCCAAATAGTTTTGATCATAACCTTCAATTCAACAGAAGTTGCAATGGATCGGTATTTATTAAACTAGAAACATTTTATTGGGTTCTATCTTTTGGTTTTTATGCTTGAATAATGATAATAAACTTTTATAGTTGGAATTCAAAAAGGGTGTTCTGAAAAGGATAGGCTGAAAATTTTTAGCATCAAAGCATAAAAAACTGAGTCGTTTAACTTTAACCTAAAACTGAGAATAGAGAGAAAATTATTATAATAAGATTTATCAAAATTTAGGAAAAGTCGATCTACCCTTCTATTTTTTTCTTAATATAGATTAAGGTGTGTAACAATCGATTAAATTGCTGAATCTACGCTTTAAAGTATCCCCCTCCCAAGAAATCTGCCTTTTAGATATTTCATCGTTTTGGTTTTCATTGCAAAAATTGTAGAGTAAATGCCATCGTTATATATAATAGGATGTTCGGTGGTTGTGGCTATGACAAAATGAATATTTATTTGGTGTATGAAAACATATACTTATGTTCATTTACTCTATATCCTTTCGTAAAATATACAATTTCAAATATTGTTCATACCCATGGCAATCTATCCCCTAAAATACGTTATTTGATAAAAATAGCATATTTATTTCACCAGGTTTCGTTTATTTCTTTTATCATTCAGTAGAACTAATTCAGTTAAACAATTTTTACCTGGATCGCCGAACAAAGATAGAACATAATTAGCTGGTTCATTACCAGATCCCATTGTAGAGTACACAAGGTTTGTGATCGATTGTTTTACGGCAGCAATGTCATCGGTCATTGAACCTGAGAAATCAACGGCAAATACCAGCGATTGATCATCTCTGACTTTTATATGAAATACACGATCAAATTTCTTCTCTCCTATTATATCCAAAACTCCGGTTCCTAAAATGATACAAAAGTAAGTGAGAACAGAACCGTCAGTCAAAGGAACGAACAAATTCCGAAGTTACTGTGAATTTACTTTCTGCATATGCGGATTTCGACAACTTATGTCTCTTCAGTGCAGATAAAATCTAAACGTTTGGAAGACCATAAACTCAAAGATGGTTAAAAACTGATAGAGAACAAATAACCAATATGATCTAAATATAAAGCCAAAACCAGCTTAGGACAGAGCTTTGCATGAGGGAGATACTCCTGAGTTTTCAACAAAATTTACAAAAATTCAGAAAATGTAAGGTCCAAAAATAATCGGCTTTCGGGTCTCCACCGAAGTACTGACTACTGGGCTGGTGAATACCCTCGGGGACTAACAGTCCACCAGCAGTGGCATCGACCCAGTGGTAACAAATAACTAAATATCGAAGTTACTGCAGTCATGGATAAAGGCAAAATCGGAAACACTAAGAAACAAGGACACCACTTGAGTACGAGACAAAAAAGAAAAATGAAGACACACATACAGATGAACAACACGGATCCAATAAAAACCATGGGCGAGATCATGTAAAGTATTCTGCAAGTATTCGTGAACCAACTTCGCCCTTGAAAAAAAATGTAGTCCATGATATTCGAAACATGTTTTTTCATTTTAAACGAAACCTCGATCAAAGAAAATTTTGAAATCTAAAAGAAAACGGATGTCTTTTTTTAAAATTTAAAGGCAATGATTCCCCGTAAGGTTTTTGTCAGACAATTCCGATGGTGGAAGTAAAATTTGATATGCTTAACATTTGTTATAATTCAAACTAAGCCTCCATCCGAAATAAGTTTCGTAGTACTTCAACCATGAAAATGCTATCTACTCATTGACATGCTGAGCATTTTATGCAATAGATTAAAAAAAAAAGGATATCAAGAAACACATCCAATGGCTGAAAATTATAATAACATGCCACAATCTGTTATGGAACTACACATGAAAAAAACGAATAAGACAAAAAACAAACGTAGACATCGATAGGAACTCAGGAAAGCCGGACTTGCTACGGCACTAGCCAGCGGTATGGTTAAACTGGTTTTGGATACTCAAACCTCCCCCTTTTCTGTCCCGTTTCCCTAAAGTATTATATAAATACATATCCTTTTTTTAATATATGTGTCTCACAGACTGTATAATTTTTTTACAAAACTTGCACATAAATTGACAATAACTTCCATCAAGATTCGTCTAACGACTGAGCTCATGGAAAAAACAATTCTTGAAATGCAGTACAATTTTGTAGCTTATTTTTAAAAACTCTATCACAACCGTTTTTGAAATAAAAGACAATACGTATAAAAAGCACTTAGGTTTGAAGGGCAATCACTCCTTTAAGAATTTGTCGGAAAACTTAAAGAATAAAAATAGAATGTAGCCCTTTACATTTCGAACATTTAGGCAAGTAAAGTTAGCCTCTGTCTGAAAGCGTTTTCGAAATATTAGACAATAAAGAAATCACTAAAAATCGACGATAAAAAATGGTCAACATAAATAATGGATAAGAAATAACTCTTCACATACTGAACATTTTGCAATTTAAACAAATTTTTGCAAATTAAGACATAATGTGTCGTAATCATTTTAATTTGAGGACTGTAGTTTGTCCTATGGCAACTTCGCTTTGTTTGATAGAAACTCCTCCTATTTTTGGTTACAGTACTTTCTGTATTTAGAAAATTTAAAGCAAAATGTATAAAAATTATCATAAATTGACTGAATTGGGGCAATAATTCCTGTTTCATTTACCAGACAACTTGGACCATCAAGATAAAATGTTCATTTTATCCTGAACATGCTGAACAATTTTTATAGTAAAACTGCTAAATCTCCATTACAAAACGCACTTGAAATATAAGACAAATGTGTAAAATAAAAAGATTTGACAAATGAGAGATAATTGCTCCTATAAGAAATCTGGATTTTTTTCAAATTGCCATGTGTGTAGATCTTGATGTTTAAAAAATGGCTTTTTACACTTTAACCATAACTGTTATACTTTTTTTTCTAAACCATTATGTTTCTTTACAAAAAATATAAAATCTTCAGTCTTAATAATTTTACGGAATAAGGGCAATAAATCGGTTTCAAAGAACAGCAACATACCACTTATTCTAAGTACCGATGGCCTTTTTTTTGTCCTTGGACTCCTCGGACACAATACGTAGTTTTGGAAATATAGTTCTAGTACGGAAAACATACTTAACATCGATATAATGACTTAGTTCATAAATACAATGCAACCTGTAAACATCTAATCAAGGCTGGCATTTCACATCCCTTATTTTACGGTTATGTTTTACATAAGAGTAAAAAATACTTAAATTCGCCTAACAAACTTATAAAACCTTTAAATCGTCTAATTCATAAGGGTTATAAATACGATATTTACGTCAAGTCATTACGTATGGCCTTCTTTGGTATTTTAAACATTGATTTTTTTATAGGGTCTTTGCATTTTAACTTATAACATTCTATATTTCTAAAATCAGTATTGCATGGACACGGGTTATGTATTCCGGTATTTACATGAAATCATTATGCTAAACTCCTCAAAGGAAGGGATCTTGATGGAAGCTGTTTACTGAGGGTAATTAACTTAATTTGTCAGTTGGTAATGGGTCTGGAGCTGGCATGTCAGTTAACTGCTAGTAGTCTCTTGTGATTTCATGTTTATGTCCGTATATTTAGTTCTTTCAGTTTCATTTTTCACAATTGACTTAGTCCTGTTGCCAACTGAATTTTACTGTTGTTACGATCGTTTTTTTATTTATCACGTTGGCTATAGGGGAAGGTTTGGGCCCAATAAAACTAGTTTAACCCCACCGCAGCAAGTTTGCGCTTGTCCTAAGTCAGGAAATTTATTAAGCCTTTGTGTGTCTTGTCTGTTTTCTAGTTAGTTCACTTTATGTCTATGGGAGTCTAGGATGATGTTTATTTCGCTGAACTTAATTACTCTTTATTAAGGGGACAACTCCGACCAGCCGTTGGGTGTGGGGTTTCCTCACCGTTCATTGCAGATCTTATGGTGGCTTTGAGTTGTTATTACTCCCCTAGGGTCGTTGTCTCTTTGACACATTCCCCGTTTCCCTTCTTTTTCCTATTAAATTAGTACTTTGTCACGTGATAATAGTAACGTTGCGGTGCCTAACGTCTTCCACTTCGTACTTTTAGATGCTTTGTTTTGGGTCGTTTTAACCTGGATATGGGATGTTGTGTCCTTGACATTTACCCAATTTCCTTTCTTTTTCACATTGCTATAAATAACAATATGTTATTGGACAAGTTCAACTTAATGTTGTAAACAGTCGTAATATTTTCATTCTATTTTAGTATGAAGCTTGAAATTAAGAACCGCAGTAACATAACTGTACTGTCTGTAAGATATCTTAAGATTGTCATGTTTGAAAGTGAACTTAAATTTCGTCGTATTTGCATTTTTTGTGTCGTTTGAAATGCAAACAAAATCTGTAAAATGTGTAAATAAAAATCACGTTATTCCCAACAAATACCCATCTTCACGGGGAAAGTAGAATTCCCTTAAGTCACAAATCAGATAGCCTTTCTGAGATGCATTGACGTTGTGTTCGTTGGAAATGCAATATACCGGAACTGTTTGTGAACCTGAAAATGCCGGTAACGTCATTAAAGATGTTACGTCATTCCGGGAATGAAAGTATCTCCAAAAAGACGTATTTCAAGACTGAATACCCTGTTAATGATTCAGGCCACGTTTAGTAACAAAAATGGGCCAGTGATTGTAGAAAACATATTGAAAAAATACTCTCTTGAAAAGATGAAGAACAACAATAAAAGCGTTGTTCCATTGCTTGTTTCTCACGTATTTGTGGAGATTTTGTTTCATTTACTTTTACTCCATTTCCCTTCATTGCTTATCTCAATGAAGAGGACAAAGGTCAAATGGCTTAGGTCAGGGGCTAACTAGAAGAATACGAATATTCTAGAGTGAATAAACGTAAGGCCAAAGCGGCTTTCTGAATTCTAGATACTGTTACTTCTCAATAATTTGAAGAAGTACAAGTCAACCGGACTTTATATTGGCTTTTCGTAAAATTAGACACATTAAAAAATATCAAATTTTAAAAATAAGTATTGTAATATTGATTTGAAACCGTTTTTGTTGAATTTGAATTTGAATTATTAACAATTTCCCTAACACCAGTGCGCTTGTGGTGTTGATCTTGACATGCAGATTCAGATGGTTTGAAGATGCCACACGACAATGTTTAAGTTGATGGGGACGACTTAATTTTCAAAATCTCTTTTTTAAGATATATTATCAAGATGAAAAGAACTATAAAAGCATTGCTCCATTTATTGGTTGTACCATTTATTTGTAGAGACTTCGCAGTAGATATAATCGTTCTTCGATGGGTGTTTTTTGGAGAGAAATTGTCCTGTTTTGGAGGCGCGTCATGGTTTCATTGGGAGAATATTTGTTAAAATATCTACAAACAGTGGCATTTCTAAGATTGAAAAATATCGCACTCGAAGAAGAAAACGCAGGATAAAGTTAACTTCTCGTTATTATATATAATTGTATTATCGTATTTCCCTCTCGCAAAAGCGTTGTCACATTGAACTACCAGCCTTATTCTACAAAAACATTTTCAATTAATTTGATGTAAAATGACTAAATACCGAAGTTACTGTGAATTTAAATTCCGCATATGCGCATTTCGACAACTTATGTCTCTTCAGTGCAGATAAAATCTAAACATTTGGAAGACCATAAACTCAAAAATGTTTAAAAACTGATAAAGAACAAATAATTATGACAAAAAGGGATTCCTTGTCTCTTTTTATACACACAATATGCATAAATAAATAAATATACATGGCAACATTTAATTTTAAAGCAGTAATTTTGTATTTATTTCAATTTTTCGATTTGTTTATTTCCAGTTTTCATTGCTAGAAGTCCTGGTTTTATGGGGCGTTATCCTGTTTTATGGGGCCATTGTCCTAGCTTTTTAGGTGCGATTGTCTTGGTACTTAGGAGGAGGAGATTAAATGTTCAAATTTGCATTTGGACCAAATAAACAGCCATGGAAATAACGGAACATGGAAACGGAAACATCAGGTGCACAATTTGGCGACGTATCGAAGTAACATTCGTAAGATTCAACGAGTTTTTATTAATGATTATGAGGAACGAAATGACTGTTAATAAGTAGGAAACTTTAAGGTAATACGGGAGTTTAAAATTGCACATCATTCTTGCGCATGTGACAAAAAATGGAATTCACTATAGGAATTTTGCCGAAACCATTTCCAATGTCTTGTAATAGTTACGTTTGATAAAATATGCCACTTTCATTGCGTAACCATGCACAATATCAACTCCATTTCAATTAAGGGGAGATAATTTGTAGAGAAATAATAGGAAAAAATGTTTTTTTTGCGATTTATTCAAAAATAAGTTCGCTGACCCCAATGTTTTTTCATTGAAATTGAAGGACAGTATATTAGCTATACATTTTTCAATTTTAAAAAAATCTATCTGATGTAACTAAAATAATTAAAAATTTTGTAAGAATTCGCTAATTTGCCCTATTATTTCAACCAAAAGGCAGATTTTTACATCTCATAATACTTTCTTATATGGCCGGTGACCCCTTACATTTATGTTATTTTTCGTATGATCTAATTACGAAGGGTAGATCATGAAAATATCAGAAAATCCTATCTGACAAAATTTTAGACCCCCGTACCACCTTAATGATAAATTATAGATGGTGTGTCTTTAGTAATAAAAAAAGAAAGTTCTTTAAAAAAAACAGGCTCTCAGCCTGTATCTCTCACCTGGACAATGGCTGATACATATTGCCAATTTAACTTACTAAGTTGAAAGGGTATCTTTTTTAAGCTATAAATATGTAAAGAAATCGTTATGTTATATTGCCTTACATTAAAAGTTTGCCCTTATTGCCTGCCATTTTAGATAAAGGATGGAACTGCAGGTCAAAATTTTAAGGAAAGAGTTTGTGCCAAAGTTTATTTCCAAGTAGCCAAATGTTTTCATAAGGGAAGATGTTTGATTGTATTCCAAAGGAACAGACTTAACATACATCTGTTTTCAAGGGAAGCATCTAAGATACATTACTATTAAGCTTGGTTCTAACAAGTTAATTTGTTTCAGAGGAAAACGTCCTTGAAAGTTCTTTTCATAGTGTCCAATGTTTAACAATGTTCCCTGTTAGCCCTAATTTTGGGTGGGGATTGGCACAAAAGTAACAATAATTGATCAGCAACTCATAAGTAATTATAGAAAAAAGAAGAGAAACGGGGAATGTGTAAAAGAGACAACGACCCAAAGGTTAGTAATAACAACTCAAAGCCACTAAAAGATCTTCAATGAACGGTGAGAAAACCCCACACCCAACGGCAGGTCGGAGTCGGCCCCTGAATAGAGAGTATTCAAGTTCAGCGAAATAAACATCATCCTAGACTACTATCCATGTCTACTGAAATATGCGATGATTCTTAACCAAACACTTCCGGAAGTTTCTTCCGTAGTGCAACAGTGTTTTACCAGCAGACTAGGCTCCTTGGTCTAGCTGGCAGTTAAACGGCGACACCCCTTGACCCATCTTTAAAAATTACGTATTGTCATTTTCGCTCCTTTGAAGATTGTGGTCATGGAGACAGTAGTCTACCTGTACAGGATTTTATTCGTATGTTTATTATCCTATAGGGAAACGGGACAGGTACAGGGGAGGTTTGGGTACTCATAAACCGGTTTAACCCTATCGCTGGCTTTTGCTAGTGCCAGTACCAAGTCCGGCTGTCAGGAGTTCCTATTGTTGTTTGCATTTGTCTTTTGTCTTGTTTGTGTTTTACCTGTGTAGTTCCCTGGCAGATTCTTGCATGTGACTGTAATTTTCAGCTATTGTAGATGTTTCCTGGTATCCTCTTTTTTACATTGGTTTGATTATCTAGAAGAAATTGAACACAAATGCAATTCACATAAGCTCCAAATGTTAAACTTAGTTGTCCGTTTGCATCCATGTGGGGTGAAAGATTGATACTGAAGAAACAAAGTTTGGTCAACAAATAATATATGTTTCGTTTAAATTCATCCTGCAGTTGTCTAGAAATAGATTTATGTATGCATTCGCCTTGGGATCAAATGTTTAACTAAGTATGTTGGATGACGGATTAGCACCAAAGTAACAACACTTGGGCAAGCATAATTAGTTTAAGTTTGGTATAAATCTATTCAAAGGATCTCAAGAAGAAGTTCTCGCAAGGAAAAATCCTATTTTAAAATTAGCTCCGCTGGTAACCATATTAGATAATGGGTCGGCACAAAAGTAAAACATATGGGCAGTACATCATAAGCATCATTCATGCCTAATTTGGTTCCAATCCATTCAATGGTTCCCAAGACAAAGTTCTTTGAAGTAAAAGTTTACAACAGACACCGGACGACGGATGCATTAAGTGATGGGAAAAACTCACTCGGGCATAAGAACATGATAAAAATTCTAATAATTTCGTTACATCTAAATTCCCATGGTTATTTTACAAAAGCTTTGATATAAGTTTTTCTTATTCAAATTACCTGATACACTGTAATATATTGTGTATGCATGACACATTATATAACTAAATTGAAATTTCGCCCTTGAAAAAAAAACTGCTCATTCAGGGATGTTAATTTCATCCCTCAAGAAATTCTATGGCCGTCACTGTAACATCATTGACAGATATGACGTGTCAGTATCCCAAATGAAAGGTCACATTTTCAGCTAGATTCACGTCTTCCAGATTTTTGACTACCGATTTTGACATTTTCCTAGATTGACTCACTTTCAGTATGACGGGTGCTGTTAACAGAGCAGGACATGCTTACCCTTCCGGTGCCTGATGTCAGTCTCCGTTTCACTAAGAGTTCACACTGTGAGCGCCTTTGTTTTGAATAATGCAATTTCTATTTCTGTGCTTTGTATTTGTCTTACATCATTGTTTTCTGTGTCTAAACTCGTTGTTTCTGTGTCATCGTTTTGGCCATGTTTTGGACTTCGATTTATGTCAATTCCACTCCTTTGTTATTTCGGTATTTTATTGCCGTTTTTTCAGAGAGATACATTAAAATGCATTTTATTTCTTTGTAAATGTCCTTCTTTTTATACTCCTTATCGCATTATTCATATTCAATTTTTGTGTCGATCGCATCTCCTCACAATGAACTGTTGATTAAACAAATTTAAATTTTATAAAAAGCTTCTGTTTACTGTGAATTTGATATTTGTATTTTATGTGATATTTGGAAAAAACCAGGACAAAAAGGAAAAAACCAGGACACTTTTTTCAGATATCTCCATCAAACAAGGACATACACAAAATCCTTAATTTAACAAGTTTAAAGCAAAGAAATTTTATTCAGATTTATGGAAATGACAAGTCACTCTTAAGTTTAAAATACCGAAGAATGCATATACACATTTCGATAACTTATATCTCATCAGTTCAGGACAAATCAAAACATTTGGAAATATTTGTAAAACCTGATAGAGAACAAATTACCAAATGAATCTAAATAGAAAAGCCAAAATCAACTAGGTACAGAGCTATGCAGGAGGGATATACTCTTTGATTTTGCCCACAATTTTGTTAATTTAGATATTGTGCAAGTTTTCAAGTGAAATATGTTTTTGGGCAGCATCGAAGTACTAGCCTCCGGGTTGGTGAATACCCTCGGGGCTAACAGTCCACCAGCAGAGACAACGGTCCAATGGTAAGTAATAACAAAATAACTGTAACAGAATACAGAAATAACAAAGGATTGGAAATGACAAAAAAAAACAATATCCAAAGGCATGATTAAAATGAGAACACAAAAAAACAATGATTTTAGACAGCTTTATCGGTAATTTGAATGAATTTTGATCTCCAGAGACTCGGTATCACTGTACTGGACATTATCACAAAATTATTGGGTCACTGTGAAGTCGTCACGGGTTGCTATGCTGACGTCATGTTTTGCACTATTTGTCGTGTTCATACGCGTAATACGTTGAATGAAGAATGCGTATGAATTATTGAAATAAACAATAGATTAACCGTGCTAAAATGGAAATTTCAATTTTTTTTTTACTTATTTTATTACAGAGTTCTAATCATCATGTTGTGCATTACCGATAAAAGAAATATAGGACATTTTGTTTTTGATACGGACTTTATCACGGCGTAACGCATCAGGCTCGCCCTAACGGGCTCACTTGATACTGGCCGTGATAAAGTCCGTATCAAAAACAAAATGTCCTATATTCCATATATAAAACGCAGAAATAAAAACACATCATTCGAAACTATATATATAAGGCACTCACAGTAAACGATATTGAGTCAATGCAATTTAAGCAAAGTCTCTACAAATACAAAGTAAAACAAAGTTCTGGAGGAACGCTTTTTTGTAAGTTCTTCATCTTAAATTCACTCCATAAATCAATAAAATATTCAACTCTACACGTTGATAAATATTAATAAAGGCAGTGTTGGGATAAGCACTTTAGTAAAAGACCCTTGATACGTTTGCAGCCTTGTTCGATAGATGTGTAATTAGGAGTGACATCAATGAAGTGCAAAAATAGGAACAAACTAATAAATCGTCAGCAAAATGTTATAACGATAGCGATCATCATTAAAATTAAAAATATATCACTAAACAATGGTGAATATGATACACAAAACAATGGCGAGTATGATACCATTTCCAATTAAGAAATGCTCAGTAGCTGCCACTGCTGCTCTGTACGCCGCTTCGTGAAGGTGAAAATGTGGTGACCACCATTCTGTTACCGAGTCCTTATTGATGCCACATTTTGCCACAAGTTTTCTACTGTCATCATGTGGACCTCCATGGCTACATGGACCGGCACCTCGACTTACTGTTGATTGAATAGATCCTGGAGTAAACATTAAAAAAAAGTCATAAAATGACAATAATTGTCCCAATTGAAGTAAAAAGATGGAACCATTCCATTAATAAATGGTGTTATTCAAATGTGAAAATCTATCCTTGACTTCTTTTTTTAGAAATATACAAATTGTCGAGGATATAAAATTGTAAAGGCATATATTGGTTATTTGTTCTCTATCAGCTTTATGCGTATTTCGGTTTATGGACTTCCAAATGTGAACTGGAAAGACAAAAATTGTCAAAATACGCTTATGCAGTAAAAATATTGTCAGTAACTTCGGTATTTTGTTATTTATTCAGAAAGTTTGTAAAATAATAACATTCCATCATATAACACTGTACGACATTATGTATGACTGGTCCCCTACGATTGCGTTTTTTTTTCGTACAATAACATACTAATGGGTGCAACCGGTTCTCATATGACTATTTCACTAAATGTCTGTCGTCCTTTTTAAGTCACTTTGTAATACTAGAAAAAACAGTTTACTGGAATGATTTTCTAATAAAAATTGGTACTGTCTTTGTATTACATTTTTCTTTCAGATCAACTTTCACTATCACTGCGCTTAAATACACTTTGACCCCCAAATTTTATTTTATATTTTGAACAATAATACAAGTATGATTCTATACAGAAAATTCATAAATAGGAAAAAAATACCCTGCAGACATCTTAAGATACATATAACTTACTTGCAGGCTTCTCACTGCCACGACCACTATGGTAACCACTAGCCAGTTTGTTGTGTATTCGAATATTGTCTTTACAACCAAATCTGGAAATGTGGCAAATACAATGTATAGGGACTGTCAGTCTTGTCACGTGACACCGATCGCAACAATGCACAACGCTGTCAAAATATGGCGTCAATGGACTGTGACGTTGATTTTTTTGTCTGCAACGTCATTTATTTTTGTTAAATTATAATATCCGTGTACTATTTCTGTGCCGGGAAGTTTCAAAATTGATCGAGACTTACAAACCCTTTAAGAAAATTTATAAATCTCATGCTTGATTTATTTTAGTATGCATAGATAAAAGTGTATTTCCTTCAAGTAAAAATTGGTAAAATAATTACTAATACTTATTTATTTTATTTTATTTATTTATTTTATTTTTTTTTAATAAATATCAAATACCGAAGCATTTCGCAATTATATGTCTCTTCAATCCAGATCAAATGAAAACATTTGGAAATCCATAAACCATAAACCAAGATATGTGTAAAAGCTGATAAAGAAAAAATATTACCAATAGGATATAAAAAGTAAAGCCAAAATCATCTTTGGACAGAGCTATGCATGAGGAGATACTTCCTAGGTTTCAACCAGATTTTCACAAATTAAGTTTGCAAGTTTTTCAAATAAAATCGGTTTTCGGACCAGCACCGAAGTACTGGCTATTGGGTTGGTGAATACCCCCAGGGACTACCCACAGTGGCATCGGAAAGGTAAATTTATTTGTGTTTGACACTTCTTTCTGTATATTAGTTATGTTATCAAAACAATGTATATTTCAATTTTTTATAAGAAAATTAATGAAGTGTGTATAAATATATTCAAACAAATCCAGTCCATATTAGTCATTATAAAGAGTATTTACTTAAATGGCTTAATCAAATTAGAGGCTCACTTGAGCTTATATCGCTAACCTGGTGACTGGTTTTATCTATGGTCGCCAAAAGACCACCCATTCTTACTATTAATCAGTTCACCAGATGTTACAGTTTCAATCTTGGATGAGGTACATTCATAAAAATCACAAACTTGGAAGGGGATCACCCAAGAACTATTGTGACTAATTTTGTTTCAATTTGGCTTGGTAGTTTCAGAGGAAAAGATCTTTGAATGCATTTACTACAGAATCGCTATGTTAAACTATGTTCCCTGCTGACGGCCATCTTGGATGAGGTACGAATATAAAAATCACAAACTTTCAAGGGGACCACATAAAGACTAATGTAACCAATTTTGATTCTATTTGGCTCAGTAGTTTCAGACAAGAAGATCGTTGAATGTATTTTGTTTGACTGTGTCCTGTGCTGGCGGCCATCTTGGATGAGGTACCAACGAAAAAATAACAAACTTTTAAGGGGACAACCCAAGGACAATTGCAACTAAGTTTGGTCCCTATTGGTTCAGTGGTTTCAGAGGAGAAGACCTTTGAATGCATTTCCAATATGACCCCTATGATAAGCTATGTTTTACGCTGGCGGCCATCTTGGATGATAAACGAACAAAAAAATCACAAAATTTAAAGGGGACCACCCAAGGACTATTGTGACCAAGTCTTATTCCAACTGTGTTTCAGCTGAGAAGATCTTTGAATTTGCTAAAGGGTCCGTATGTTGGACTATGTTGCCCACTGGCGGCTATCTTGGATGAGGTAAAACCACAAAAATCACAAACTTAAGGGGGTAGACCTGGGAAAGCCTAAAATTTTCCACTCGTTTAATTTTCTTAATATTTTCAGTATTAAAACTACACATGTTTATGTCGACTTTCAGCAATTTTCAACAATTTTTACCGTCCTGTTTTATGTCTAGTGGTCATCAAAGATTTCCTGTTTCCTCCTTTTATTTGGTCCGTTTGGTCTCTAATTAAATTTGTATTTGATTTAAAATTATTTCAAATGCAAAATTATTTAGTTTAGACATGTGTGAAAGTTAGCATTAATAATGATAGTAAATTTAACTAGCTTGAACTGAAATACATGGGTGTTCTGAATAGTATAGGTTTAAATTTTTACTCTATTTTGATCACTATTAAACACTTCTTGTAAAAAATTCTGTCGCTTAATTTTCACCAAAAAATTAGAAAAGAAAAAAAAAATAGTATATGCAAGATATATTAAAATTTTAGAAAATTCTACCGTCCCATTTTTTCTTAATTTAGAATAAAGTGGGTAAAAATCAATAAAATTGCCGAATCTGCGCTATAAATTACCTCCCTTGGAAGAAATCTGACTTTAGCATATTTTCATGATCTTTAGACAGCCTTGCAAAAATGTAGAGTAAAATGCACTAATTATCAATAACTTGATGTTGGGTATTTGTTTTCATGACAAAATTAATATTTATTTGCTGTGTGGAAAAAATTTTACAATTTTAAAATTTTTGGTAATACCTACTGTTATGATTCTATTTATTTGCGTAAGTGATGAAAAAGTGAAAAACAGAGTTACCTCCTCCTACCACAGGTCTACCCCCTTAATATGGGACCACATAAGGACTATTGTGACCAAGTTTGGTTACAATTCATTCAGCAGTTCCCAAGAAGAGGAACTTTGAATTTATTTCCCATAGGGTCCTATGTTAAACTATGTTCACTGCTGGAGCCCACCTTTGATGAGATGCAAACCTACTTGACATGAAGAAATTGTAGCCCTTGAAAAGCTAAACACTTTTGAAATTCAGACTTAACATCTATATCAAACCTTTTTTGAAAAAAAGTAAAAACCTATAAAAATCATGAAAATTCAAAGAAAAGGGGCCATAACTCCTATATGTATCATCAGATCATCAGATTTTCTTAAAAATGACAGAACATGAAGTTCTTACTATGCTGACCCTTTTTGTAATTTAAACTTTACTATTATCTTCTATCATTTTCAATATATAGGACTACAAGTCCTACAAGACTACAAAAAAACGGAAATTTTACGGAAAAGGGTCAATAATTCCAAGATAGTTATCAGATATTCTCAAAAATTGCAGTGTGGGTAGATCTCAGCATGCTGATAATTTTTGCCTATGTCAGATTTTTGATATCTGTAATGGTTTTCGAGTTATTTGCAAGAACGGCAATTTATTCCTGTTCTTTTTTAGTAACAGCGGCCATGTTGTTTGAACAACAGACATAAAAATCACCAACTTGAAAGTTAATACCCTGGTGATGATTCAGGCCAAGTTTAGTTAGTATGGGCCCAGTAGTTTCAGAGGAAAAGATCTTTGAATAACAGTGATAACGGGCGGACGATGGACGCCGAGTGATGGCAAAAGTTTTTGACCAGGTGAGCTAACAAAACCGAAAACGTGTCAGGAATCAATTGTAGAGTACCATTTGATGCTGACTTTATCTGTCATAAAACGTCCGAAAAAAATGATTATACGAAAAATCATCAGAGAAAAACTGTTTGCCCTTTTGATGATGGAAATTGAATGCTAGTGCTTTTCGCAGAATAAGGCGAAAACTGTTTTTTAAGGAAACAATTTTTTTCGACTGCCTCATTAAAAAATATGATGGATCGGAAAAATTAGAATTTATATTTAAAAAAGCAGTGCAAACGTGTTTTGTTGAAGGCCTCATGGTGATTTCAAGATGAAGAACAACAATAAAAGCGTTGTTCCTTTGCTTTTTTTACCATGTATTTGTAGAGACTTTGTCTCATGTGCATTTACTCCATATCCTTTTATTCACCATTTATAAATAAAATATAAACACAAAACACTTCAGGTACTACTGCGTCAAATGCTCACTATTCCAGACCACGATACCTTTAATTTTTAGAGGGATTTACACTGCTTATGCTATACTTTTGTGGTGTTCCTGTATATATATTTTTGTTTTGACTTTATCATGTTGTCCCTTTTAGTGTTTACTCTAAATTGTCGTGATTTGGTTTTTTTTTATTTTAGAATTTTCCCCTTCTCTGATTTGATTTTGATCTGCACTAATGAGACATAAGTTGTCGAAATGCGCATATGCAGAACCTAAATTTACAATAACCTCGGCATTTTGTTAATTGCCCTGGCATTCTTTTGCCGATGTATGTTAATAAGCTAAATCTAAAAATAGCACAAGCAAGAACTGTAATCCTTTATAGGTACAGAAAATTATGTTGTTACAATTATATATTATATTAAGGTAAACATGCCTTGAACTGTCCATATCTTCACATGGATTATCCTCTCCAGAGGCGATATCCATTATTCTACCTGTACCTATAAAAGTTTTTAAAACTTGATACATATAAAGAAAGCAATGAATTTTGGACTTCTACAGTTTCATCATAATTTACAGCTTGGTTTCTATGTATTACAGAAATGACAATGTTTTTATTGTCAAAATACATCCAAATACATCTAAAAAGACTTTATCCCCTTTGTTACATATAACTAAATAACGAAGTCACTGTGAATTTACTTTCTGCATATGCGCATTTCGACAACTTATGTCTCATCAGTGCAGATAAAATCTAAGCGTTTGGAAGACCATAAACTCAAAGATGTTTAAAAACTGATTACATTTGTTATTGCCGCTTTTTTAAGAGAGATATCACGTGATCTCTTAAAAGGGATGTTAATGAATAACAAAATACCGAAGGTACTGTTTATTTATTTTCCGCAAATGTGCATTTTGACAACTTATCAGTGCAGATTAAACCAAAACTTTTGAAGTCCATCAACCAGAAACATGTAAAACCTGATAGAGAACAAATAACCAAAATGGTCTAAATAGAAAAGCCAAAATTTAGCTCAGGACTCCTTAGTTTTAAACAATTTTGTAAAATTTAGATATTGCAAGTTTCAATGAAATCGGTTTTTGGGTCAGCACCGCAGTACTGACTACTGGGTTGGTGAATACCCGCGGGGACTAACAGTCCACCAGCAAGGGCATTGGCCCAGTGGTAATAAATAACAAAATACCGAAATTACTGTTAATTTGTTTTCTGCATATGAACATTTCGACAACTTATGTCTCATCAGTGCAGATAAAACCAAGACTTTGAAAGTCCATCAACCGAAAACATGTAAAACCTGATAGAGAACAAATAACCAAAATGGTCTAAATAGAAAAACCAAAATTTAGCTAAGGACAGAGCTATGCATGAGGGATATACTCCTAAGTTTTAAACAATGAAGAAAAGATAGCAGGAAACACTTACTTAATATGATTTTTAACATTTATTAAACCTGAGCTGTGTGCTTCCATTCAAATATAGTGCTCAAGTTTCATTCATAATACATTTATGTAACTAGAATTGTGATGGTGTTGATAAATAAAAAATTAACAGTAACATGCAGTATATTTATACAAGGTTACTCGGCCCTGTCTGTAACCAAAAAAATTCAGCGCTCCTGTTGCATTGTAATTGATCAAAGATAGCGTAGGCAAAAGAAAATAACTGTTGCATAAAAAATTTCCATTATACTTTTTGTTCCAGAAAGAAGGAATTATTACGCCAATGTTTATAATACTTGTTTTAATGGAACTTTTGTCAGCCGAAACAGATATATGTTTACATCTGTATTGGCTATTTAAAACACATGAATTCAAAACCAACCACACGGAAATTAATCTCGATCCCGAAAAATTATTTTCACGAAAATACTGAATAGTTTTTGATGATATATTCACGTTTACCAAATTTTCCTTATCGAATGAAATCTGTAGTACAATATGTATCTACTGTTCAATCAAATTTTATTTGGCTCGTGATACCGGATGACTAAATACCGAAGTTACTGTGAATTTGAATTCTGCATATGCGCATTTCGACATGTTATGTCTCTTCAGTGCAGTTAAATCTAAACGTTTGGAAGACAATAAATTCAAAGATGTTTTAAAACTGATAGAGAACAAATAACCAATATGATCTAAATGTAAAGCCAAAATCAGGAAGGAGCAATTTATATGCATGCGTAAAACGATCTGTTTTCCCACAAGGAAAAACTGATATTACAGTAGCATTTCAAGTGAAGAAAATGTAATTCATTGGTTCTTATAATAGTTGATCATATGTTGTTAGGGGTTGTGTAAATTAATGTAAAGGGATACAAATAAAATCGAACGTTTAAAGTACCATTTCTCCCAATAAATTATTTTAATAAGTTCTTGTTCATGACTGCATAGCTATGGTCAATTGCAAACTTGCTCCGTCAAGCGGGTGCCGCTAGCGGAGCAAGACATGCTTATCCTTCCGGAGCACCTGATGTCACTCCCGGTTTTCATGGGAGTTCACACTATGAGTGCCTTAGTTCTTAATGTTATCTTTTTATTTCCGTGCATTGTAGCTGTCTCACGTCCTTGTTTTGCGTTTGTTTTTATCTGTTGCCGTTTTTTGCCGTGTCTTTGGACTTCGATTTTTGTAGTCATCGCTTCCCTTGTTCCTTCGGTATTCTACTGCCTTTGTTTCATAAACTTTTGTCGTTTTGATCTGCGATGCTGCTTTTTGCAGCTGCCATTCATTTTCCAGTGAAAGTGCCAATAACGAAATTACAGTTGAAGACCAAAAGTATTCTTTAAATACGTTGTATAATAATACATCATGTTGAAAAAAAAGGTGTAACACCATTCCAAAAGGGTTGAAAAGAATAGAAAATTATTTAAATTTCATTTTGTCATTATGTAATGTTTATTATAAGAATCTGTGTATAAAACCAAGTACATTTTTTTCATTTAAGAATTGAATGCATTATTTTGAAGTTTTACTGGGATATGAAAGTGTTTACCGAAGCACATTTTTAATGAAGCGCGGTAGCGCTTCATGTTGAAAATGTGCTCCCGGTCAACACTTTCATAATCCCTGTGAAACTTCAAAATAATGCATTTAATTCTTATAATTACATTCTAAAACCAAATCATAAAAAAAACATATTTATAAAAAAGATAATACATCTTTACTTATTCATCCGCCACGTGGTCATATGATCAAATGTATTTCATGGGAATTGCAACTTCACATTGATACAAAATGTATGCCACCTGAGCGATGTTCACCTATCAAACTGACGGAATTGAAATGAATATTCATGAAATGTAATTATACAATCATGAAAGCTCTAAAGAAATCCGTGAAGTGATCAAAATGAAATCGTAAAATTAAATCATAAGAACTTAAATGGTATGAGAGAAAAAAAAATATGATTCTTTACCAATTGGTTCCAATTATGCGTCTGACAGGAAATGCATATTGTTTCCTTGAAATAAATCATGCAATATTATATGGAATGCATAAAAAATACTTATATATGTTAATAATATACCAAAGTCATAATATACTGTTTCCCCTGACATCTCTATCCAGTTTGTATTACTGTAGAATGATTGGACTGTATAAAGACACTCTCCAATCTGCTGACGTAACAAACCGATATCATTTACCAAGGATTCCAGTTTTACTTTACAACTCTTCACCAAATTGTGGGCTGAAATCACAATTTATCTGATTGTTTAGCTTAACTTATGATTGTGTAAGAAGGGATACTAACATGCAAGAAGGTAAAGAAATAAAAGTCATTTCACGAGGAATTTGGCGTGCAAGATACATCTGAATCAATTTTGATGATATACGTCAAAACTCCTTTACCCAGAAAAAATCAGCAAACATATCTCACAAAAATAAATCTGTACTGTCCTCTTTGATTTTTAAATTTGATTTTTAAATTTGATTTTTAAATCTGTACTGTCCTCTGTCCAAATTTGATTTTATAAATTATCTTATTGTTACGAACAGAGCGATGTTTGTATGATTTATAACAATGCCTGCTATGTTTTTCGCCTTCGGCCACTTTATCCGAAAGTTATTGTGAGGATATTTCTGTTCATTGATGTTCATTCATTGTTGAAGAATGGGAATGACGCCGTCAAAGCTAAAATACATTGACCAGAATAGGGTAATTTAATCTTTTTCTTTTTAATTGTATTGAACTTCACATAAAGTCTTGTTTCATAGTATACTTCCTGTGCGCCACTTTTAGTAGATTTGTTTCTTTATTAATATGAAGCCAGATTCATAAAAGGCTTAGTTCAGAAAAAAAGACAATAAGCTAGCCTTGTCCTTATATTTTAGCTTCCGTTATATAGATGATGTTCTTTCATCGAACAATCCTCAATTTAAGGATAACCTTCATCTTATATACCCAAATGAACACGAAATTAAAGAGACCAATGATACACTATCATCAGCATCTTACCTGGACCTAAACCCCTACATTGACAATTCTGGACGTTTGAAAACAAAACGTTACGACAGGCGTTATTATTTCGACTTTCCAATAGTGGACTTTCCTTTTTTGAGCAGTAATATTCCAACATCTCTGGAATATGGCGTCTTTATTTCAGAACTCATTCGCTATTACAGCGATTTTGTCAACAGAGCGAAATTACTGTCTCAAAAACTTACACATCAAGGGTATGCTCAGTCACTGTTGCAATTGTCACTGTCGTCACAATGATTTGACAGACCATTACAATGTTTCTATTTCACAGAAGAAAAAATTATATCTTTGGGTAGATCCAGAGTTTATTACCGGACTGACAAACACCGACTATATCAAAACCGGACTTTTCACTGGCAGTGTAACGGTTGGAACGCGTGCAGCAGCCGATAATACCTCAGTTTTTGTTGGGGTTCACACTGCTTGTGCTTTCGTTTTGTGGCGTTCTTGTTCATTTTTGTTTATTTGTTTTGTCTTTGTTATGCTCTCTCAATTCGTGTTGGATATTAATTGCCTTGATTTTTTATTTTTATTTTTGAATTCCCTCTTTCATCATTTTTGCTTCGAAATTCGTTTGTCGATATACTTGATATTGAATATACCTTGCTCAATCTGATTGGCATTGCAGTGGAAATATGCTATGTCTCGTTTATATTCCTGTGTGTTCGATACAAAGTCTCCTAGCCGATTTATCCTTCTCATCATTTTAATATAACTCTGTTCATCTGAAAAGATAAAAAGAAAAGTCTTTTTTTCGCGTACTGGAATATCAGAAAGTAATCCTTTTTTTATATATTATTACGAAAGATTAGGAAATACTACTTTTACTGCGCTTTACAAATCTGTATTTATATATGTTGCATTGGGATAGACTTTGATTGTTATGTCACTGGTAAGGAAAAGATGTTTCTTATACAGCTTAATTATCTGGGGTTATTACAATATTCTACAGAATATGCACTCATATTTTGTAATTGAAGTTGGTTCAAAAGAATTTGTTCGCCTATGGAAACGATGCATTGCGATTCTATTTCTTTTTACCCAAATGACAATATGTGCATGAAGCAAGGAAGGAATGCCGGAGACACCTACAATTTCATAAAATCACAATCACATTGCTCAACCCAGAAAGGCACTGCACAAGAAAAACGCCAATTTAAGACAATAGTAAACAACGATAGGAATTCAAGATAGTCGGACTTGGTATGCAAATGATAAAAAAAAATGTCAAGACAGCTTCACAAATTCGATTATCAGTTTTCACGTGAGACTTTAAGCAATAGCTGAAGCTAATTAATATTTCACATTGATACCTATATAACACTGATACCTTTCATCACCGAGAAGCAATATATACTAGGCATGACGAAAATTAATTTGTGAAATAGGTATTTATGATGAGAAATAATATAAGAAAGTTTTATGTACTACAAAAGATCAGCTTACATACCAAATATGATTTATCTGTCATTTGCAGCTATTGAGAAAACTACACAATGGTTGGTGGACGATGGAATTCAGGTCAGGTTACATTTCTATGAAGATGACATACCAAAAATGTACATGCTATGATGAAGATGAAGAACAACAATAAAAGCGTTGTTCCATTGCTTGTTTTTCCCACGTATTTATAGAAATTTTGTTTCATTTACTTTTACTCTCTTCATTACTTATTCCATGTTTCTTTGGTCCATCAATTATAAAAAAGTTGCCTTTTTTTAACATTGCACCTGCATTTGAGGCCTAGTTCAAAGGCAGTCATCTATTTCGGGGAACCTAAGACAAATTCACTGATTTGGGCTTTACTATTTATATCTATTGGTAATTCATTCTCTATCAGGTTTAACACATATTTGAGTTAAGGATTTCCAATTGTTTGATTTGATCTGCTCTGAAGAGACATAAGCTGTCCAATGCACATATACAGAATCTCAATTTACAGTAATTTCGGTTCCACACCCCTTTCGATTTCACCCTACTTTCCAGTGGCAGTCAGAATTTCCCGTCCCATGACCCTTTCCATACCCCATAGTGATTATTTATAAACAAACTTGTTTTCGTCTTGATATAGCTGAAATATTGCTCAGTAGACGTTAAACAATATTCAATCAATCAACAGTAATTACGGTATTTTGTCATTTAAAAATGATGAGAATGCAGTCTTACCATGATAACTTAAGTTACCCAACAGATCTTGAAATTGAACAAAATATGATCTTAATGCCAAATAGTTATTACTTATCAGCAAGTTTTTGAGAGACTGTTACATGGTTGCTGAAATATGATATTTAAATCAATTAAAAAGAAACATTGCAAGCAATCATATACTACCTACGATAAACCTCATAACAAATTGAATTGACCTCCTACTAAGTGTAAATGAAAAACCTACCTTATAATAAAAACTTACACAAATGTACAATATGAAATCGTAATATATAAATCATTGTCACTTTATGACTCCAAGACAATAAGACAATACTCTATCCATCATACCGCTGGACAAAATATGCTGATCTTATTTTGAAGGATTACTCGTTTAAATAAATTAAATGCAGTTTTGCGGCTATCCTTGCTTGAACATATTTTACAACGTATAGTCATGTCCAATATATCATATACTAACATGTCAAGAATAAATTACGATAGATATAAACTAGGGGAGTGACACACCTCCTTTGTTGCGTTTGATTTGTCTCTAAATGGTTACACATGAAATATGGAAATTGCAATTTAGAATAGTTAAAGGTAACAAACAATTTTTATCATCTAACCTAAACAAATAAATCAAGATTAATCAGCGTTAATTATCCTAGATGCTCACATATAAGAATATACAAGGAGTAAGGTTGGCACTTAATAGCCGCAACTTTTAATAAGTATATGTACATATATAATTATGCAATAGATATCATTAAATGGTAAGAAAAACAGTAAACTGTAAATATGTAAAATTAAATGACACAATTGTGTAATATATGTGATATGTAAATAGATGGTAGTCGCCGAAAGCCGATACTGGCAGACTACAATATCTGTTAATCGATGGTAACTGTAGAAGTTGGATGAGCATTTAACTCTGAAAATCAGAAGCTAATGCATTAACTAAATCGATGAGCGTTTAACCCTGAATAATCAGAGGCCAAAGCAGCGAAGATGGCCAATTGACAGGTCAATCATTTTACAATTGAGTGACCTGACAACCGCCACCAATGTAGGGGGCTGAGCTGCGACCATAAGTGCCGATATTAATGCCGCGAAAAAGAACTATTTTCTCAAGCAAAAATAGAATTGCTATTTACAAGATATGTGAAAAATATTACCCTTGTTACGGGTATATATAAAAACATTATGGTGAGTTATCGTGTGCCCTATCACACGGTACTAAAGTAAACTAAATATAATCTATAACAATATATGCAACGAAAACATATAAGATTTATACATCAGTTTTTGTTTAAGTGTTAAATAATGATCACTAATTAGTATCAATGAAAAAAAAATGTATCTTTTAACTACATAGTGTCTGGAAAAGTCACTCCTCCAACTCCACCCAGAATAATGGTCTCAAGGGCACCTTGAATTGTATTGAGAAATATTTGGTTTGCCAAGGTTGTAAAGTGTACCCCGTCTTCATTAATAAATTTGTTATCCTGTCTGGTGTCAGGATACCTAATATAACAACCCCCCGATTTTATCACCAAAGAACCAATGGAACTATTAATTCTACGCCTAAATTTATCCATTTGTTTAATATTAGTTGAATGCCTCCAACTAATCCTTGGCAATATTTGCGATCAAATCACAGTTGTGTTAGGCATTTCTTGTGACAACCAGCGTGAAAACCTTACAATTCGCCAATGTAGATAACCCAATCTTAAGTATTCTATGTCGTTACCAGCTACGTGAATAATAATGTAATGAGGCAAATTTTCCACCTGCATGAGGGTGCGAATAAATCTCTCGATACCATTTATCCCTAGACCACTCTTCCCTTGCCACCAGACTGAGACACCTATTCTCTGTAGCGACAAATTTCCTCCCCCAGGGCGCCTTCTGGTTTCGAGAAATTCATTTTTGATGATTGAGGATCCAACTACCCAAACATTCACTGGTGCATCTGTAAATTTACATAAGATTACTCTTAGGTTGAACATGTAAGAATTTATAGAATGACAACCTATTAAATTAATAACCATATTGTCGCCTTAATTTGTGTATAATGCTAACGAGGTATTCGAATGTACCTCATATTGACGCTTGATTTCCATCGACCTAATTTTTTAATTTCATCATCCACAACAGATTCCATGGCCAATGCAGTTGCCATGCAAATTCGAAATGAGTGACTAGTGATGTTGGAATCACAGATGCCTAGAATTCTTAAGGATTTTTTTTACATTGCTGAAAATTAAAAACTGGTCAACGGAGATTTATCGAAGTGACGATATAAGGGGTCAGGCTCAGCACCGCGTACTAAAAGTTACGAAGCCTAAGAACTGGGCACGCATTTTTATCATCCTGTGCCGGTATAACAATAGTAACATATGAGCCATGTTGATCGGTTTTCGAAGAATGTAGAAAAACTTTCAACCCTTCATCCGAAATTGTAACATTTTGACTTTATATAGAATGATCTGACAAGCCTTTGCCTATAAACGTACGCTCACTTACACGAAACATTCCATAGAAACAAAGCGAAAATGCACTGGTAAATAACTTGCATTCAAATTCCGATTTATAAACATTTGGTAAGATTTCAATGATTTCCCGAAGTAACGAGCGACTAATAGGGAGTCTAGAGGAGTCAATTTTATTTCCTGATAACCTCCGAAAACCATCTAATAACTTCTTAATAATAAAGCTTTGTGTTGTGTCCTCCAGTTCATTAAGTTTGTTGTGGAAGCTAATAACTGACATGTAACAAGAAGAAGTAGAGTGAGCAAAATCATTTCTATACATGAATGCAATATACGAAACCAAATCAGTGAGCAGGGCTGGCCAAATTTCTTCCAAATTATGATCAAACCTAAATTGCCTAAACGACTCCAAACCTTGATTGTAAACTTTGATAGAACTACCTGCCAATGAACTGTTGAGCATTGCATCTATTTCAGAGTTGAAATCACATTCCAAAACTTCACGGGAATATCCGATGGAGCCTGGTTGGCACCTGGAGCTAGCATCCGAAATCTGGTCATCTGAAATCGAGACAGGGAATCACTTATGCCATTATCCGAAGAAAACAAATGTTCTGACTTAACTGGATGTTATTACACATAGTTACCAATACTAGAAGTCCAAGAAAGTGCATTACATGTTTTGAGCGTGAAGTTCTTTTGTTTAGTATAGAACACAGGGCTTTGTTGTCTATAAACATGAGCAGCTTCTTGTTTTGAAAAATGACTTCCATGTTATCAATGCCAAAAAAAAACAGGGACCAATTCAAGAAAAGAGAGCTCCGACATGTAACCTTTTCAACCCAGCTTTGTGGCCAATGCATCTGAACCCAGCAACCATATGCACCCAAATAAGAACACAGCCAAGAGATGGATCACCCGAAGAATCGGTGTGTAAGGATAATTTATCTCTGGAAATCCAAAGGTTTTCTGGTATATAGCATTCATCATTAAACTGATCCAAGAAAGATAACCAAACATGTGCATCCAGTTTGTTTCGTTTGTTAGCCGTAGATAGTAATATGGCTTTTTGACGTTAACGGATGACAATAGACCATACAATCTACGTAGGAAGACTCGACTAGATGGAATTGCCCTAGCACAAAATGCCATTAATCCAACAATAGATTCAAACTACTTAATTTTAATTTTTCTATGGTCCAGAATGTAGCGAATGCCAATTTTCAACTTTTCAATGATTTTTACCAACATTAGCTCTATATCAATTTCCAAGCCTAGAAAGGTCATATTGGTTGTAGGGCCAACTGTTTTGTTACTTGCCAATGGCACCCCAATTCTAGACAAAGCTCAGAAAAACAATCCATCAAAGTTTTACAACCATTAGAGGCAGCACAGCTTGCAAAAATAAAATCATCGAGATAATGATCAATGGTTTTCAAACCTGATCTTTTTTCAACTACTGAGTGCAAAAAAGTCACAAACTTGTTAAATAGAGAACATGATATAGAACGTCCAAATTGTAAATTTTTATCTATGTAATATTTCCCTTCATATATTATACCTAAAAGATCAAAATCTGCATGGTTAATAGGAAGCAATCGAAAAGCTTTACGTGTGTCTATCTTTCCTAATTGTGCACATTTGCCGAGTGTTGCTATCATTTCTACAACCTTATCAAATGATGTGTACTTGACTGTGCAGAATTTTTCATCAACAAAATCATTAACGCTTTCTTGGCTTGGAAATGACAAATGTGTTATCATGCGTAACGTTTGATCTAATTTTTCCACCAGCCCGATAGGGCATACACGCAAATTAGATATCGGACATTTGCTAAATGGACCCAATATCCTACCAATGTCGATTTCGTTTTGCAATAGCTGTAATATTTTGTCCCTTAGCAATCTCGCCGAAATTAAATTATTTGACATGAAAGGGCGCCTAGGACCCAGATACCGTAATCTAAAGCCTTCGGTAAAACCAAATAGAAGCAATTCAGCATCCTCCTTATTATCATAAGCTTCAAGTAGCTTCTTAAGCACGGAAACATTTACTGGCGTATAGCCTAAATCCCGAAGTTTTGACTGCAATTCTTTATCTTGAACAACATCAACTGATTCTGTCAAAATTCAAAATTAAGACTAAATTCATCTAAATTCAATATAACACCAGCACTTGGTGTTGATTCATTAAACATGTACATATGAACGAAATTTGCTTACAGATAAATTTACCGAAAAGTTAACTCTACGTGTAATTAATAAACATCTAATAACGGTGACGGATTGAATTTTGTGGCGTATTAAACCTAGCACCTCTTCCATACCAACCCCTCCCCCCAGCAGAATTTGGAGTCCTAAATTGTGGACGGCGAAAGACACTGGATTGAACACTTTGTGTATTTGGCTTCACACAAAACTTGATTGGGTGTAAACCGAAACACCTGATGCAACTATGACTATAATGACAAACTTGCTTCGCACATACGCCTTTGTAATTGTAGGCATAGAATTTTTGGACTCGATTAACCGAGGGGGTAACAGCCGATAACTGTGTCAAGCCATTCATGTACAAAAGCCACAATTCAGAATCGATTAAGGCCCAAGAATTTGAAGGATTTTTAGCTTGCCTCAAACGAAACTGTTCATCATATATTTTCCAGCCCGACGTGCTTCGCTTTGCCCCAAGCTTTATCATACTCATGTATTTCAAAATATCTATCCTAATGTGCCTTGCAATAAATATTCATAAAAATAATTAAGGCATCTGTCCAAGATTCTATGGATGTGAATTTTTGTTGTTGTTGTTGCTTTGGCTGAATTAACAATTCCCCCTGTACACAAGTTATTTTGTGAGTGTCTGCATTTGAATTTGCTTGTGAAATTATTAGTAAACATGCTAGGTCAATGTATTCTCCTGCTATGATTTTTTTTTTTATGTTGTGGGAGACATTACAACCAAGATCATCAGATGCTTAAGCCAATAATGAAGGTGGTTCTACAATGCTACCTGGCAGTTGGGCTTGGTTATTTGTAGTTGGAGTTTGCACATGTAGCTGTGTTAGGAGGTGCTGTGTAATCACTTGCGGGCTGGAGACTGATGTACTGGCCGAACTTTGTGTATTTGTGGATGGACTTGGTACTGTATGTATGTGTGGGTAGACTAGTACTGGCTATCTGTGGAGGTACTACTTTCCTTCAGGCCGCAGGGGCAACCACATCTTAGCGTGTACGAGGCACTTTTCTTTTTCTGGATGAACGGCGATACATAACTACAAAAAATAAACATGTCCAAACGACCCTCCTTTCAACAGTAAATTCCCCCCAAGCGTGTGTCGTAAATTAATTATAGCCCATGAGAATTCATTCTACGTCTTACGAAAATATAGGTCAGATTGATACTCATTCAAACCACAGGAGTCAGAAACTCCACCAATACACCACCACAAGCCCAAATACGAAGCCCCAAACAATGAAGCCACACGAACGCAGCGAGTGAAACTAAGGAATCACGAACGCAGTGAATGAAACTCACTACGCTCGAGAAACCCGACCGCCCGGGGCCCCGCACCCGAACTCGCGGTGACATACCGATAAAATCCCCGACCCCTGCATTCGAACAAAAAAAAAATTGCATGTTTGCCGTGTGTTCAACCCGGCGAAGTTGAAGTCACGATTTAAACTATGTTAGTAATGTAATAATGACTTGGAAGTATTTACATTTAAATCTGTAGCTCTTCTGGGCACAAGACCCAACATATTTCCGCATTAGACAATAAACAATACGTGTATGCGATAACCAATTGTTCGAAAAAATACAATCGCGATACAAAATGACCCGAATTGCAATTAAACTTTTATAAAAAAAAATTAACTGTCAGTATATCTTAAGTTGCCGTCGATTATTTCTTCTTAAATTTGGACTTCGAAAAAGGAACATGCGACAATTCAGCATCAATTCATATCGGCAAAATATCACAAATATTTTGATTGTAATTAATAGCAGACATTATGTATTTATAATGCTAATTTTAAGTTTCATTGGATTATTTCCGTTTTAAAATCATTTTTTAACAGTTTTAAACCTGAGATTGAAAAAATTTGACCTGTTGCAATGGATGATTTTTCGAAAGACTGATTCCCGGAAATCCCAAATTAGGGCACTGCAGAAATTTGACCTAAACCCAAGCTTGACACTAAATGAAGAAGCACTGTAACGTCCAAAATGAAATGTGACCACTGCTGATAAGATATCTAAAATGAATACTTTTAGATCTAAATATTCGTAAATTTTGTCTTTTTTGTAAATGTAAAACATTTTCTTCCTGGTAAGTAATGCCGTCTAATTTGTGTTTAGTTAAGTCACTATTGGTATCAATTATAAGTATGTAATTTCTGCCGTTTAATTTCTGTTTAATTACATCGATATTAGCCTCAATTATAATTATGTAATTTCTGTGTACTGTCCGTGTAGATATTTAAATTCGTATTTAAGTACAAAGTAAATGCTCATGTTTATTTACTGCATAAAATTTCGTAAAATATTTAATATAGGATTTTGTCTTATGTACAGTGTGGAGTTTGTAAATTTCACGTGTTCAGATATATGCTCATTATTTTTCTTGGATAAGGTGTACTTGCACATGAGATTATGTTTCATGTGTACACTTTGCTTATAACTCATTATCTCGATTTATTTAACTTCTAAAACCTTAGGTTTAACTATCTCCATCGTAGTTAAAATAGTACTGATTAATTGGGTTTTGTTTGATTTCATGCATTTTTAACATTTTTTTAAATTGTTGATTTCCTGTGTTTGGCATCTAGTGCTGCTGCTGGTGAAGTAATTCCCGAAATGGGCATACACCTCATAAACATTAATTGCAGTTGTATTTTCATGTTCATTTACTCCATATCCTTTCGTAAAATATCTAGCATTGTATAACAACCACTGCACATTATATACTTCAAGATGAAGAACAACAATAAAAGCGTTGTTCCATTGCTGGTTTTACCATGTATTTGTAGAGATATTGTCTCATTTGCATTTACCCCATATCTCTTCATTGTTAATACATTGTACATGTAGTTATTGACAAAATGTAATAATGTAAGATTTAAATATATATTTTAATATCTTTATATACAATTTTTTTCCTAGACATTTTATTATTTAGTGAGACGGCGAGACCGACGACTGCGGCGTTAAATTGATTTTTAAATAATGAACCTGGTAATGTACAAAAAATTTTTTTCTAGTGTTGGTACATGCATCAAGTTGGGTTTAAGGGGGCTAACAGCGTTATTTGAAATTGACCTTTTTTACGGTCTCCTATTCATAAAATGTTTATAATCAGTAATTAATATAACAATGGTATTTCATGTGACGGTTGGGTTTGGTGAGTTCTTAATTTAATGAAGTATCAGCATTTCAGATTCATCATCTAGTATCCTGGTTCAAATTTATGATTTGGAAAAAACAAAACCGATAAGAATATGATATTTTATAAAGGTGGGCCTTTATAATACATGACGGTCTATGATATGTTCATTGAACATCAGGTTCATGGTAAATTGAGCAATTGAAGTTTGTATAGCAATATTAGACCCTCGTCAGCTATAATTCATAAGTTGGTGTAATAAAAATATGCACATGTATATGAAAAAGGGAGGGAATTGGGAAAATGTCAAAGGTGCGTTTGTTTTGGGTAGAAAATGACTGTCCATCATATTTCTCTGAATTTGAACCCAAACCCTGGTTCTTTGGCCCTATAAAGTATACTAGTGAGTAGTGGGTTAATGGAACATGGCATGTATATTTGTATTAAGTAGTTCATGATTCTTCATGGATTTGAACCTAGCCTCAGTTTCAACGTCTACTAATCATATCAATAGTGTTCTAACTACAAAATATAGTTTCTCAAAAACTATGGGGTCGGTAAATCATATTTTGTATGTAAATTTATAATTTGTACTTAGTATGGTTACTGAACTTGACTTCAATTCCGCAGACCAGATTGGCTGTTTCACAAGTAATTTTAGTACTACGTCTAAGGCGTATGAGGTCTATGTTTGTTATTTTTGTGACCTACAATTAAAAACGTATTTTAATACTGAAATTCGTGTTTATTAGACTTAGTAGAAAGTAAACTAGATGCTCAGAGACTGAGCCTGTATCGCTCATCTAACAAAATACTTCTATGCCATGCATGACCAAAAATGTTGTTTTTTTTTGCCAATGGGAATGGGGTCAAATATTAAGCTATGTTCTCCATTGTTTTTTGTCTGATCCTATTGTAATAAGTATTTTTGGCAAAGGACCTCTACACAATTAGTTAAATTTGCTTAAATGAGGTCTACGTCTGTTAGTTTTGTCACCATCAACTAAAAAGGTATTTTAATACTGAAATTCTTGTTTATTGGACTTAGTAGAAGTACAGTAGACGCTCAGAGACTGAGCCTGCATCGCTTAACTGACAAAATGCTTTTATGCCATGCATGCCCAAAAATGATGTTTTTTACCGATGGAGTCAAATTTTTAGCTATGCTATGCTCTCCATTAGCACCCGTGTTTTTTGTCTGATCCTATTGTACTGAGTAATTTTTGCAAAGGATCTCTATACAACTAGTTAAATTTGCTTGAAAAGTTTCAGAGAAGATGATGAAAATGATGTGCGTGCGTGCGTGCGTGCGTGTTTTACAAACGGAACTACATTACCAATTATGTGCCATTGTCACATGACTGAAATATGCAGTGTTTTTCTTAGAATTAGATTGAATGAAATTTTTAAGTTTTGACTCCTCAGGTTTTTCACTGTTTGTCAGTTTTTTTTTAATTTTTCTGAATTTTACCGTTGAAACGTGTTTTAATTTTTTGCACCCATTGCAAGGTCGAAACATAGGGATCACTATCCGTCGTCTTACGTCCGTCCGTCTGTCCGTCCGTCCGTCCGTTCTTCCGTCTGCCTTTCGTTTTTCTATAATTTTGATTTCTTATTTTATAGCTATCTTTGGACTTTGTCGTTTACCTTTTTGGAATAGAAGAGTATGCCTCCATTACCCGCAACTCCTCCGAAATCGCTAGGTACTTTCGAACAAAACTTGTAGAAATGCTTCAATATATATAGTAGATATGTGCATCATACATCTTTATTTCTTTGATTTCTTCAGACTTTCAAGCTATTGTTTGATTTGTCATCTTTGCCTATTTGAGTCTTAGGATATGCTTATCTTGGCTTATTTGAGTCTGAGGATTTGCCTCCATTATCCGCAACTCCTACTGAACGCTTGATACTTTCCAACCAAACATGCAGGAATGCTTCAAAATATATTGTAGATGTTCAACATGTATTTTGTTCTTTAATTTTGTTTTTTTCAGATTTTCTAGATGTCTTCGGACTTTGTGATTTTATTCTACCCAACTTATATATATTTTGTCGATATTGGCACCCTTATCATACTGTAATTATTCTTCCATGAATAGTGCAGGCGATAAAAGTGTTCCATTGAACACCCATGTATTTTTTTCTTTATATCTTCGTTTTTGTTTAGTGTTTTTTGTGTGTGTGTTTTTTTTTGTTCCCATTTTTACTTAATACTGGTGTCAAAATTCATAAAAGTCTAACGTTTCCTAATGGTTGTTGAAAGGTTTAAAGTCAATGGAAAATCGAGAGATCTTCGGTTTAACATAGGAATTTCAGATAATAAATAATATGACCTTAACAATTTTTACGAAAAAACGATTTTAGCATCAATGAAAAATTTCGTAAAATTCCAAAATGAGGATCCCGTAGGGACCCAAGCTAAGTTTGCTGACATGTTTCTCATTGTAGGAACAGAAACCTCTTCAACGCAAATAATCACGAAAGGTTCTTTTAATGGTGATGCAAAATACGTTCATGAATTAAAAAAATTACAGAGTACTCTTTATGTTACTATACTGTAAAGAATCACAATTGATAAATGTGACATTTTTCATTAAAGAGGTGTGGCCTTTTACCCGTCAATTAATTTCAAACGAACTTATTTTGCGAATGCATTAAATCTTCTCGAAAACTGATTTATCTGGTCATCAGTTAAATAGACTATCGAAACAAACTTTATTCAAATGCATTTTCTTATATTTAGATAAAGTATTCAGCAACTGAACTTGCACTTGCATGTAATTTGGAAAGATTCTCACAATTTTTTGTATGTTTTTTGTTAAAATTCGTTGTATAAGACCACCAGAACCAAAATAAACCAAGTGCTATTAGGAAAGGCAAATGTTAAACCACTCGCAACAAAAAAAAATTTCTTTCAGTAGTACCATTTTCTCATATACTGTAAAATAGCTGAAATGTATACAACATGCTATATACAGCCATGTTCGTATGTGAATAAGTCAGAAAAGATACAAATGTATCAGTGTGACTTATAGTAATTTTCTTTCTAAGAATTACGCATACCAGATACCAACTTAAAGGGTTTTCGACAAAATTTGAGTATATTCTGAAAATGAGTCAGTATATGAACAAAATTCACGCCTTAGTGGCCTAACTTCTTTCGTGGGGGAGGCAAATGATTTCCATTTGTTAAGATGAACTTAAGATAATCCCGATGCAATCAAAGGTCAGAGTACTGATAACACTGATACATAAAAGCAGTAACTTCGGTATTAGTTATTTGTTAAAGACTATGTCGATGCCACTGTTAGTCCCCGAGGTTATTCAGCAGCCAAGTAATCAGTACTTCGGTGCTCACCCGAAAGCCGATTTTATTTTGTAAGCTTGCAATATTTAAATTTTTTTTACCACCTTTTTACTAAGGAGTGTCTCCCTCATACACAGCTGTGTCCTGAGCTGATTTTTGCATTCCATTTAGATTATATTTGGTTATTTGTTTTGTATTAGTTTTTATACATCTTTGAATTTGTGGTCTTTCAAATGTATAGATTTTATCTGCACTAAAGAGATATTAGTTATCGAAATGCCCATATGCTGCAACAAAATTTACAGTAACTTCGGTATTTTGTTATGTGTTAAATATAAATGCTTCAAAAAAGGGAGAGTGAAAATTGTTTCTTTAAATTGCTTGGATGGGGGGTGACTTCTGTTTGCAGCCAATTTCAAACATCACTTTTGTTATTCAAATGTTAAATTCATACTAGATTTATTAAGACATATTTATTTGTCATGAGCACATGAATTACTCTTTATCCTAATTGTTCAATTTAACTTCTACTAACAGGCATAAGTGTATCACAAAACAAATCTTGTTTATAAAAAAAACTAGAATAACTGTGAGCAAAGCTCACCAATAAATACTCCCCTTTCAACACTATTTGATTCAAGAATTTAAAATAGAAGATGCACATCTACATTATGCAAGCAAAACTGTTTAAAGGTTTCATTTAAATCTATTCAGTTGTTCAGTAGTATCAGTGGCAGATAAGAGATGGTTGCCTACTTGTTATATAATGGCGAAGTCCATGTCTTGCCACGGAAAACCTTAAACATAATAGGGGTGCACATCTATCTACATTAGGTAACAAAGACAGTGCTAAAGTTTCATGAAAATCTATTTAGTGGTTCAGGAGGAGTAGCGGATAAGAGATGGGTACCCACTTGTAATGTTATGGCTAAGTTTCCGTTTTGCAACTGGAAACCTTAAACATTATTAAAATCAAATTCTGAAATAGAAGATGTACATCCACATTATGTAACAAAGACTGTATTAAAAATTTATGAAAATCTATTTAGTGGTTTAGGAGGAGTAGCGAATAAGAGATGGGTACCCACTTGTTATTTAATGGCCAAGTCCATGTTTTTCTACGGGAAACCCCAAAAATCATATAAATCATACTCCGAAATATGAGGTGCATATCTACATTATGTCACAAAGACTATGTTGACGTTTCATGAAAATCTATTTAGCTGTTCGAGAGGAGTAGCGAACAAGAGATGTGTACCCACTTATAACATACGTGTAATGGCTAAGTCTATCATGTACGGACAGCCCTACACTATATAAACGCCCCCTCCCCCACTCTTCAAGGGGGATATGAAAAAGCATTATATGATGTTCATCCTCGATTGGATCAGATGAACTGTGCAAAATTTCAGAAGTACTTGTAATTTATTAAAGTGTAACAGTAATACATTACGGAAACTAGGACCTATTATGATAGAGTACTTCTTAACAATTGTGGCATATAATTGAAATTTTCAATCATCATAGATGTTTCCTGATATCTTTTGCATCTAATGTACAATGTATATAATGGGCTATTGGTACTTTCCGGAACGGAACGGAACAGAAGTTGGTGCTACTAATGGGGGGAAATAAAATTTTGTAACAATGCAATAAACTCTCATCATTTATTAAGAAGGATACTATGAAGGATACATATTCATTGGCAAGCCATCATAGTTAACATAATTAATTACAAAATGAGATTTTTTAAATATTTAAATTTATTCTGTCCCGTTCCGTTCCATTCCGTAAAATACCAATTGCTCAGAGGATTTGGTAATTTCCGGAACCAAACGGAACAATTAAGAAATCGTACATCGTAAAATTTTCATGGCATGACATTTTCCTTCTACAAGTATTTGTTATTTTGGGGTATTGTCTTTCGTTGTTTCTTGGTTCTTTTGTTTTTCATAGCAGGATAATTAATTTCAATCTTTGTATTTTACCTCGAAAAACAGTGAAATTTAGTACGTTTACAATATTTAAATAATGCCATGGCAGCAATATCAGTTGCTCATCATGGATTTGGTATTTTATGAAGCCAGGCAGAACAATCACGAATGTATTTCGTATGATTTAATTTGCATGGATTTGTATATATTTGTAGGTGTATTTATTTATGGGGAAGGGGGTAACACAATTTTGTAACAGTGCAATAAACTATCGTCATTTATTAAGAAAGATTCTATGAATGATACATATTAAGGCAAGCCATTATAGTTACCAAATTAATAACAGAATGAGAATTTTTTAAATGTTTTAATACATTTATCCTGTTCCGTACCGTTCCGTAAAATACCAATTGCTCAGAGGATTTGGTAATTTCCGGAACCAAACGGAACATATAAGAAATTATACATCGTAAAATTTTCATGGCATGACATTTTCCTTCTGCATGTATTTGTTATTTTGGAGTATTGTTTTTCATGGTTACCATAGAAGGTTAATTAATTTCACTGTTTGTAGTTAACTTCGAAAAATAGCGAAATTTAGTATCTTACAGTATTTGATTAATGCCATGTCAGCAATACCGGTTGCTCATTATTTATTTTGAATTTTGTGAAACCAACTGAAGCAGAACAATCCAGAATGTAAATCGTATGGTTCTGCATGGATTTGTATCTTTATATTTGCAAGTGTATTTATTCCTTTCAGTAAAGTATCAAATGTTTATGTCAATCTGTCTTCTTGAATCAAAGAACAAAAAATATGCCACCTCAAGGATTTGTATAGCGAGACTATACAAATCCTTAGCCAACCTTTTACTCAACACTGAAACATATTTTGATTTTATTGCAGATATCCTTAGGATTCAAATTATCATGTCAAAGCTTTTCAAAATTGAAACTTGGTACTGTTTGAGGGTTAGAGAAGTAACATGTACCATGGATTTTAATTGGTTTTGTCTCCGGGTTAGAAAATGGCATTAACCAATCAGCCACTTAACAGATCTTTCAAAACATTTATATGCCTCACTGACCGTGTGACGGGTGCTGTTAACAGAGCAGGACATGCTCACCCTTCCGGAGCACCTGATGTCACTCTCAGTTTCACTGGAGTTCACACTGTGAGTGCCTTTGTTCTGAATGTTGTGGTTTCTGGTTCTGTGCTTTGTGTCTGTCTGGCGTCATTGTTTTTGTGTCTAACGTCATTGTTTTCTGTGTTCTCGTTTTTGCCCTGTCTTTGGACTTCGATTTTTGTGAATATCACCCCTTTGTTCCTTCGGTATTCTACTGCCGTTGTGTCACGGTTTAAAACGGAGCATATTTCGTAAATTGAACACAAGCAAAAATATATATAGATATACGTTTGGTTTTCAGCATATATATATCAACTTTATAAGGTATTGAGCGAAAATACATCAGAAGGAGAAAATTCAATCATGCGGACCAAATAAACTGATATTTTGTTGAATTCCGTTCCGCCACGTACCAATTACTCTGAGGAATTAGTATTCGTAAAAACAAACGGAACAAATATATATTGATTTTATTATTATTGTTATTATTATTATTATTTGCAACTATGTTCATAATATTATAGGCATTATACAGTTCCTATTTACTTTGTGGCATGTGGCTATGTTTTTCGGCCATTGTAAGTGTTACCTGTTATCTTCTTTATTATATTAAAATGAATTCTGATGGCCATAACCATGAAATATGATCAGTAGATCTATGTCGCAAATTGAAACATTTAAAATTAACACTAAGTTGTCATTCTTTGGAACATTGCTGCTTGCTATCAATGCAGAGATTTGTTAAGGTGGTGTTAATATAATACATATCCCTGAGAATATATTCTCAAATATCCCCAGAAGTATTTGAAGCAAATAATCCACATCCCTATAATGTTTTTCAGTATCCTTAAAATATTGCTGGATTTTTTTTTTGTATTTCATAAATAATCCATATCAACAATCCATATCCCTATAATTAAAAGGGCAAATAATCCATATCCCTAAACCCCTATACAAGGCTCAATATATATTAGTTTGATAAGAAGTAGGTGGTTAAACGCTATATATGATAAATGCAAAAGATGTTTTGGTTCCGTTCCGCAAAGTACCAATTTGCCAGAGAAATTGGCATTTTACGGAACCAAACGGAACAAAGATAAGTGATCATCTGGTAAGTATATTCACTTCAATTTAGACTTTAAAAAGAATGCTCATGATCATGTCAGGGAAATATGATCAGGTATGTCACAAATTCAAACATTTGAAAAAGAGCTGTCGTCGAGTTGAACCCTGAATCAATATGGGAAGTGCAGATTCAAGTGTGTGTTGACACAATACAAGTGTGGACACAATTACAAGTATGAACACAATGATATAAATCCTTCAAAAAATAAACAGAATGTGGTATTCCAGATGTCTAAAAATGCATTGCACATTATGAAGTGACTATACAAAGTTTCCGAGAAAATTACTATTTTGTTTAAATAACTATTGCAGAAAAAAGGCTTCACAAAAAAATTACTTTATTACATGTAAAAAGTATCAAAACTTGATTACGGCATTAAACAGAAAGTAGTGTCACCCAGGTCTAAAAATGCATTCCGCAATATGGCATAGCTATACGAAGCCTATGATAAAATTTCAAGTTTGTATCTGTGTCCCAAATGAAAACGGACATTTTCAGCTAGATTTCACGTCTTCATTGACATAATCGGATTTGACTCAACCCTGGATTGACTCACTGGTGGTGTGACGGGCGCCGCTAGCGGAGCAGGACATGCTTGCCCTTCCGGAGCACCTGATGTCACTCCCGGTTTTCATGGGAGTTCACACTATGAGTGCCTTAGTTCTTAATGTCATCTTTTTATTTCCTTGCATTGTAGCTGTCTTACGTCCTTGTTTTGTCTTTGTTTTTATCTGTTACCGTTTTTGCCATGTCTTTGGACTTCGATTTTTGTAGTCATCGCTTCCCTTGTTCCTTCGGTATTTTACTGCCGTTGTTTAACCGTAGCAGAGAAAAGCTCAAAGGAACTTGTGACGAACGGAATGACGCGTAAGGGTAAAATAGTACACTACTTCTCTTCGGAGCGGGAGTATAATTAAAATATATTGTCATGCCTTGAAAGCAAAATTATAGCTACCATTAATTTAACTATATAAGAAGCAGGTGATCTTATAAGTAAAATGTTGTATCTATATGCAAAAGATCTTTGGTTCCGTTCCGTTCAGTACCAATTGCTCTGAAGAATTGATATTTTACGGAACCAAACAGAACAATTATAACTTATCTTTACAAATAAAATAAATAACTCAATATTACTTGATTGAAATAATTACTAATAGTCATGCCAACGAACTAAATGGGATATGGCGTAAGTTGTGATAACATACAAATCTTGGTTGTATATATACTTTGGGTTATAAAGGTCAAAGGAACATTTAGCCAATAGTCAAAATAGCCAATAGCGTGTATACACCATATATATTTATTTTGGATTTAGGGTTTGGATCCAAGAAAACGAGTTTAACCCCACCGCAGTTTTTGCGCCTGTCCCAGGTCAGGAATATGTTGGTGACTGGCTTGTCCCTGTATTCTTGTGAAGTTTTGGTTTCTTGATGTTCGGTTTGTTTCCATTGATTTATTCATTTTTTTCCTTTTTGGGGCCATTTAGGGCTTGCTATATGGTGTGAGGTTCCTCACTGTGTTGAAGACCGTGCGGTGACCCCTAGATGCTTTGTTTTGGGTCGTTTTGACCTGGATGTGGGATGTTGTCTCCTTGACATTTACCCCATTTCCTTTCTTTTTCATAGAAAAATCAAAAAGCAGATCTGAAATTATCGATCCAGCCGAGGGTCCAGTAGTTTGCTGAGAAAAAAATCAATATGTTCAAGTCAAGTCCCCCCTAACAGGAAGTTGATATCATAGAAAAAGCATTAATTAAAAGTGAGTTATTTGTCATTTTTTGTGATACCATAAAGTATTTGATCAATGTCGCGAAAAAATGTATATATATCCCATTTTTTAAATGTGAAAATTTTCAAAATGTAAAACTATAGTTTACATTTACAAAATGGGAAATATAACAAATGTATAACTGAGTGCAACCAAAACCCAAATATTCAAAACAATTAAGTCAAATCATTCAAGATCAGAGCTTTGCAGAATGGAGATATACATTGAATTTATACTTTTTAAAAATATTTTTGTATTTTTTTAGAATAATTTTATGTCGACTTAAATGCCAGCATCGAAGTACTAGGCTGCTGAGAATGTAATTACCCTGTAGGAATAATTACAGCTCCATGTATTTGATGACTGATTTCGTCAATAAACAGCAAGATAACGGAACTTTTCATGCATTATTGGTTGGTTTACACACGTGGGTTAACATGTCATTTTTGCTTATAAAGGCACTATTTTAAAGCTAACAGAGAGCAGATAGATGGTATTCAGATAATTTATTGTTACTGTTTATAGTAACATATTTTTGGATGACATAATTAATTTTAAGCTTTTCTAATAAAGGGGAAACGAAATGGATTTAATTTAGTCGATTTAAATTCCTTGCAGTGGAAAAAAATTCTTCGTTGCTATTTATAGTTTCCCATATCATTGATCTTTTTTTGGTTCCGTTTTGTTCCGTTAAATACCAATTCTTCTGAGCAACTGGTACTTTGCGGAGCGGAACGGAACCAAACCTCCGAAAAATTATTTTAGTATTTGTTCTCTAGTTTATTTTGTTTTAACATATTTGATTTTATGGTCTTCCAAACGTTTAGATTTTATCTGCACTGAAGAGACATAAGTTGTCGAAATGCGCATATGCAGAAAATAAATTCACAGTAACTTCGGTATTTAGTTATTTGTTACTACTGGGTCGAAGCCTCTGCTGGTGGACTGTTAGTCCCCGAGGGTATTCATCAGCCAAGTAGTCAGTATTTCGGTGCTGACCCGAAAGCCGCTTTTATTTTCAACCTTGCAATATCTAAATTTTTGTAAATTTTGTTGAAAATAAGGAGTATCTCCCTCATGCAAAGCTCTTTCCTTAGCTTATTTTGCCTTTACATTTAGATAATATTTGGTATTTGTCCTCTATCAGTTTTTTTAACATATTTGATTTTATGGTTTTCCAAACGTTTAGATTTTATCTGCACTGAAGAGACATAAGTTGTCGAAATGTGCATATGCAGAAAATAAATTCACAATAACTTCGGTATTTAGTTATTTGACATTTTTAGGTAACCTGGCCTAAACTGCAATGTGAGCTATTGCCATCACTTGGCGTTCGTTGGTGTCCGCCCGTCGCCCATCTGTACGTCGTAAACTTTTTCAAAACTCTTCTCCTATGAAACCACTGAGTCAATTTTAACCAAACTTAGCCCTGAATCATTACCAGGGTATCTAGATTCAATATTGCTGTTTTTTGGCCAATAACTCAAAAACGGTTACAGATATCAAAAATCTGACATTGAAATTAAAGTGATCAGCATGACAAGATCTACCTGCCTTGCAACTTTGAAGAAAATCTGTCAACCCGTTTTTGAGCAATTGCCCTTTTTCAGTAAAATTTTCATAATTTTAGTATTTTTCTTTTTTATTAAAAAAATCACAGATATAGAGGTCAACTGTAAATTGCAAAAATGTAGAGCATATCAAGATCTACCTGTAAGTTTTGAAGAAAATTTTAATAAATATGTAAGAGTTATTGTCCTTTATCGGCCAAATTTTGTGTAATTTTTTACATTTTGCCTTGTATATCAAAAACGGTTTGAGATGAGGTTAAGTTTTAGAAGAGAAATCTGTAGCATGTCAAGGACTACATTTTATCTGCATGATGTAAGTTGTATGACATACCCACACCTCACCCAAGATAGCTGCCAGCGAGGAACTTAGTTTAACATTGGACCCTATCGGAAAATACATCGAAGATCATCTCATCTGAAACTAATTGGCCATTTGGAACCAAATTTGGTCACAACTGTCCTTAGTTGGCCCCTTTAAAATTGTGTCCGGCAAGTCCACCCCAGATCCATGATGGCCGTCAGCGGGAAACATGGTTGAACATTGAGTAGAATTTGAAAGCATTCAAAAATCTTCTCCTCTGAAACCACTGTGCCAGTTTTAGCCAAATTTGGGCTGAATACCGGGATATCTTGATTCAAAATTGTGTTCTATTAGTCCGAGAACAAACAACATGGATGACGTTACTTAAAATAGCACATAAGGGTACAATACTGTACCTGGCCTACTAACAAAAACAGTTACAGATATCAAAAATTTGACATGGACTAAAAGTGATCAGCATGACAAGATCCACTGACTGTAATGTTTTAAATAAAATCTAATACTTATTTTTGATTTATTGCCCTTTTCCCATTAAATTGACAGAATTTTATTTTCAATTTTTTTTTCTATTAAAAAAAACTATAAAAGATAGATTGCAAAAATGTTGATCACAACAAGACCTACTCACTTAGAATTTTTGAAGAAAATACCCATATAGGAGTTATTGTCCTTTGTTGGTCAAATTTTCGTAAGTTTTCCATTTTGCCTTTTTAGAAAAATTATTCTAGCATGTCAAGAACTACATTTGATCCTCATAATGGAAATTGTTTGACGTGCCTGCATCTCATCCAAGATGGCCGTCAGCATGGAACATAAGTTTAACAATTTCCCATATGGGAAAACAGACTCAGCATATTGAAAGATCTGCTCTGAGACTAATTAGCCGATTGAAACCAAACTTGGTCATAACTGTTCTTAGAAGGCTTTCTTTGAGAATCTTATGCAGTAAGACCGCATAATATTCAAGATGGCCGACAGCGGGGATTATAATTTAACATTAGACCCAATGTAAAAGCATTCAAAGATTTTTTTTGCTAATGCTGCATTGCCAACTTCAACCAAACTTGGTCACATTAGACCATTTGAAAAAGTGTTTGGGATATTTGTGCCTTATCCAAGATGGCTGCTAACGGAGACTATAGTTCAACATTGGACCAAATGAGAAATGCATTCAAAGATTTTCTCCTCTGAACATGCTGACAGAAATAAATAAGAAAACACCGAAATAACTGTTAATAAAGTTACTGCAGAGGCGCATTTCAACATTTATGTCTTTTCAGGGCAGACCAAATTAAAGCATTTGTAAATCCATATACCAAAATATGTGTTAAACCTTATAGAGAACAAATAGAGGTTAAATAGAAAGCAACAAGCAGCTATTGACAGAACTATAAAAGACGGAGATATTCCTTAGTTTGTTTATATTTTAGATATTGCACGTTTCCAAATTAAATCGGCTTTCGGGCCCGCACAAAAGTACTAGCTACTAACTTAAGGTTCCTTTGACTTTTATAACCCAAAGTATATATACAAACCAGATTTGTACGTTATCATAACTTACGACATATCCCATTTAGTTCGTTGACATGACTATCGGTAATTATTCTAATCAAGTAATATTTAGTTATTTATATTATTTGTAAAGATAAGTTATTAATAATAATTGATCCGTTTGGTTCCGTAAAATACCAATTCTTTTGAGCGATTGGGACTTTGCGGAACGGAACGCAACCAAAGATCTTTTGCATGTAGTTACAAACTATTACTTATAAGATCACCTGCTACTTATAAAGATAAATTAATGGTAGCTATAATGTTGCTTTCAATGCATGATAATATTTTCGTTAATTATTCTCCCGCTCCGAAGAGAAGGGGTGTACTTTTTCACCCCTACGCGTCATTCCGTTCGTCACAAGTTCCTTTGAGCTTTTCTCTGCTATGGTTAATGATAAAGACTTGAAATTTTGTCACAAGCTTTGTAAAGCTATGCCATATTGTGGGATGCATTTTTAGACCTGGATGATACTACTTCCTGTTTAATGACGTAGACAAGTTTTTATACTTTTTACATATAGTGAAGTAATTTTTTTTCAAACCTTCTGCAATAGTTATTGATACAAACTTGAAATTTTGTCACAGGCTTTGAATTGTAATTTCATATTGTTGGATATATTTTCAGGCCTGTCAGGTTAGTACCGTCTATTTTCTGAGTTTATCACTTTTTGCATTATAGAGCAATTTTTCGTCAAGCTTTCTGCAATGGTTAATGATTCAAACCTGAATTTTGCAAAAGCTTTATAGAGTCATGTTATATTATGAGATTAATTTACAGATCTGTAAGGATTGCAACCTCCAATTTTTGACACTTTTTGCGTTTTGGATTATTTTTTGGTAAAACCTTTTCTCTGCAATGGTAAATGATACAATCTCAAGCTTTTTCTAGTTATGTCATATTGTAGGAAGTGTTTTCAGATTTGTCTGGTTAATATTTTTTGTTCACCGATTAAATCAATTTCGACTCTTTTTTCGTCAAGTTTTTCTCTACATTTAGGAAATGATATAAACTAGTAATTTGCAATGCATTTTTAGACATCTGGAATACTACATTCTGTTTATTTTTTGAAGGATTTATATCATTGTGTTCATACTTGTAATTGTTTTCACACCTGTACTGTCCACACACACTTGAATCTGCACTTATCATGATTCAGGGTTAAATTCGACGACAGCTCTTTTTTCAAATGATTCAATTTGCGACATATGTCTGATTATATTTCCCCGACATGATCATGAGCATTTATTTTAAAGTGTAAATGGAAGTGAATATACTTCCCAGATGAGCACTTATCTTTGTTTCGTTTGGTTCCGTAAAATACAAATTCCTCTGGCAAGTTGGTACTTTGCGGGGCGGAACGGAACGGAACCAAAACATCTTTTGTATTTATCATATATAGCGTTTGACAACCTGCTTCTTATAAAATTAATATATAATGAGCCTTGAATAGGGGTTTAGGGATATGGATTATTTTTTGCCCTTTTAATTATAGGGATATGGATTGTTGACTTTGTTTAAGGGATATGGATTATTTATGAAATACAAAAAAATCCAGCAATATTTTAAGGATACTGAAAAACATCATAGGGGTGTGGATTATTTGCTTCAAATACTTCTGGGGATATTTGAGAATATATTTTTAGGGATGTGTATTATATTAATACCACCTTAACAAGACTCTGTATTGATAGCAAGCAGTAATGTTCCAAAGAATGACAATATAGTGTAAATTTCAAATGTTTCAATTTGCGACATAGATCTACTAATCATATTTCATTGGTATGGCCATCATAATTCACTTTAATGTCTAAAATATTATGCACATAATAATAATAATAATATTAATAATAAAATAAAATTATATTTATTCAGTTTGGTTTCGTAGAATACTCATTCCTCTGAGCAATTGGTACTTTGCGGAACGGAATGGAACAAAATATCAGTTTATTTGGACCGCATGATTGAATTTGTTCGTGATGTCTTTTCGCTCAATACCTTATAAAGTTGATATATATGCTGACAACCACACGTATCTCTATTATAAGTTATCATGCATTGAACCAACTAACATGATTATTTAGATAGTGTCGAAAATCGTTGAACGGTAAGGCGTCAGCCGCACCGTTCAACCATTTTCGACACTATCTAAATAATCATGTTAGTTGTTCAATGCATGATAACATTTTTGTGCGGTTATGCTAACCATAGTTTGCATTAAACTACGAAAACGATATTTACAAAATGACCTACATTGTACATTTAACTATACGCTTCTAAAAATAAACACTATACCAACTGACAGCGTAACATGAACAATACACAACCCAGTGATTTATTGATTTTTAAGTTGTATCTGATTGTACCAGTTTCGAAATACACTGAGCGGAAACCTTTGGAAATGAACGCAGATAAAACATTTCATTTAATTTACATGTTATTCCAAATATAGATGTTATTCGTAATTTAATTTTCAGGCTAAAATTACTGTTACATTACGTAGAAGTAAACTATGTTTAATGTCGATGTGTTTATTTTTCTATGCTTACTGCTTGTTTGTTAATGTGAAACACTACATTATCAAGATTATTGATTTTCTTGTTGTGTATGGCGGACATGGTTTTTTAGCAGGTGGTTAATCAGCCAATAAAATCCAAGTTTACATCTGCATAACCGCACAAATATTTTTTTCCTTGTGTCCAATTTACGAAATATACTCCGTTTTAATCCGTGACATGATAATTGGAATCCTAAGGATGTCTGCAATAAAATCAAAATATGTTTCAGTTACAAAAACAGGAAAACAGCAAACACCTACAATGGCCAGGAACTACAATCACATGCCACAATCTACAAGCAAACTGCACCAGAAAAACAATAATGCAAACAAGAGACAAACATAAATAACGATAGGAACTCGGGAAAGCCAGACTTGGTACCGGTACCAGCAAAAGCCAGTGGTAGGGTTAAACCGGTTTATGGGTACCCAAACCTCCCCTTTCTCTATCCCGTTTCCCTATAGTATCATAAACACGCGAATAAAACCCAATACAGGTTGACTACTAACTCAGTGTCGAGTAAAAGGTTGGTCAAGGATTTGTATGGTCTTTGGGTTGGTTTATTTTTTGTTCTTTGATTCAACAAGACAGATTGATATAAACATTTGATACTTTACTGAAAGGAATAAATACACCTGCAAATATAAAGATACAAATCCACGATATACATTCTTGATTGTTCTGCTTCAGTTGGTTTCACAAAATACCATATATATGATGAACAACCGGTATTGCTGACATGGCATTAATCAAATACTGATTTCATTATTTTTCGAAGTAAAATACAAAGAGTGAAATTAATTATCCTTCTATCGTTACCATGAAAAACAATTCCCCAAAATAACAAATACATGCAGAAGGAAAATATCATGGCATGAAAATTTTACGATGTATAATTTCTTAATTGTTCTGTTTGGTTCCGGAAATTACCAAATCCTCTGAGCAATTGGTATTTTATGGAACGGAACGGAACAGAATAAATGTAAAACATTTAAAAAATTCTCATTCTGTAATTAATTTGGTAACTATGATGTCCTGCCTTAATATGTATCGTTCATAGAATCCTTCTTAATAAATGACGATAGTTTATCGTATTGTTACAAAATTTTATTACATCCCCATGAATAAATACATCTGCAAATATATACAAATCCATGCCGAATCATACGAAATACATTCGTGATTGCTCTGCTTGGTTTTACAAGATACCAAATCTATGATATGCAACTGGTACATGGCATAAACTAAATACTGTAAACATACTATATTTTACTATTTTGCGAGGTTAAATACAAAGATTGAAAGTAATTATCCTGCTATGAAAAAAAAAGGTAAAAAAAACACAAAAAACAAAACCCCAAAATAACAATACATGCAGAAGGATATATCATGCCATGACAATTTTACTATGTATAATTTCTTAATTGTTTCGTTTGCTTCCGGAAATTACCAAATCCTCTGAGCAATTGGTATTTTACGGAACGGAACGGAACAGAAAAAATGTATTAAAACATTTAAAAAATTCTCATTCAGTAATTAATTTGGTAACTATGATGGCTTGCCTTAATATGTATCATTCATACAATCGTTCTTAATAAATGATGATAGTTTATTGCATTTGTTACAAAATTTTATTTTTCCCGTTCCGTTCCGGAAAGTACCAATAGCCTATATAATGTCCTTTATAAAATGTACTTGTCGCTGTTCAATGCTACATAAATGTATTATATATGTATATGTAAGTAAGGAATTGAATATCTACACAGACAATTGACAGAAATTAATTATATTTTATTGAGGTCAATATCAATGTAACTAAACACGAATTAGACGGCATTCAAAGCAAGAAATAGTATGTTCTACCTTAACAAAAAACGGACAATTTACTATTACTATTACTATTATACTGAAATAATAAGGAACATTGATTAAGATTTAGTTAGCCTTGAAATAAGATATCAGAGTAGATAAAAAAATGTTCGTTACATTGAATAACTTTAAATGACAATTTTATATGTAACTATTCAGAAACAAATCCAACGCAACCTAAGAAGGTGTGTCACTCCCTTTTTTTCATATGGGATTTTAGAACTCCTTTAAGCCACATTAGTACTGAACAGCATAATGTTTTTTAAAGCGACCCCCATTTTACCTATTCCAATGAACTACCTGACGAAACATTTGACAGCTTTTATTTTGAAATTCGAACTTTCCCTTCATCTCGTTAAAATCAACATTTTCTCAATTTAATTTCGTGAAATCCTTTGATATTCAGTTTTCCGGAAACGTTTTACAGCCGGAACTATTCAAGACCAAATACTTGTCATTTCATCGAATTGAAATATGCAAAGTGTTTTTAAAATTAGACAGAGTGGCATTTTAAATTTGTGAATCCTTTGGTTTTTGAATCTGTGTCAGTTTGCGAACTTTTCTGATTTTATCAATTGAAACGTGTTTAAAAATTATTTTTTTTTGCACAGTACTGTTAAATTTTTATTAAATACTCTTGAAGATTTTTTTATAAAATTTTAATAAAAGTCATAAGTGTCTTTAGTGGTGGTTCAATTGTACTTTGAAATGCAAAGTCAATGGAAATCTATAGATGTTCGATTAAACGCAAAAATTTTAAACGCCTGTTACTCAAAACATAAGTAATCAGACATTAAATTATTTTTGCCCAACTCAGATTTAAACCTCCAGCAAAACATTCTTACAATTCTAAAATGAGGATTGACCAACGTTTGGATATTTGATTTTTATTATCGGAACGGAAACGTCTTCAATACAAAAAATTTCTAATTTATGATGCAAAAAAATTCATAAATTAGTCATGTAGATAGTACCCTGTATGTAACAATGCTGTAAAAAATCAACAATAAATAGATTTGACATTTCCCATCAAACTTAATACCGGAGGCACATGACTTCCATTTGTTCAGATGAACTTAGATATTTTCAGAAATATTTGGATGAAATGTTTCAATGAATAATAAAATGACAGAATAAGTTTGATTTTTTTTTTATTTAAAAGCCTTAAAAAGACAATGTTCATCCTCACAGTGTTTAAACAGTGTAAATTTTCAGTGTTGCAGAAGTATTAGATTGAAGTGTCAGAGTAACTGATTACAGAAACAAGGTACCATAATGCTAGAATATAAAGACAAAAGTCCAACAGTAAATACCTTTTTCATTTTGAAACTTTATAAAAAGCATCGTCCAAAGTGTTTCAAAGGTACAAAAATGTATTAGGTTAAAAGTGTAAAATAATGCTGGTCAAGATAATGAAATAATATAAATGAAACCAATCAAAAGTTCAACAATGAATATTTTTGACAGTTTTCCTTATTTACATGTAAACCCCTTCATAAGGGTAAATTTTCATTTTCACTTTATTTAATAAACAGTGCAATTTAGTTTCTTAAATCGTAAAAGAGTGCAGTTTAGCAAATTTTGCAGACAAAAAGAGTCATTTAAAAAAAAAATCAACAGCAGGCTAAAAGTAACTAAAGAAATAATGATGTGACCAAAGCTCCCCCACATTTGGGACATTTTTACAATTACATTTGTATTAAATTGTAAAAAAAAATATATGGCAAAATTCAAAATGAAAATAGTTATTATGTTCTTACATATGTTAAAACCGCGCTTGTCCTAAATGTATACTGAATGAAATAGTGTATGCTGACGGAAAAAAGAAGCTGTGTCTCAGAATATTCTTTCTATAGTGTGGTAACTTTAAAAAAAATTAACACTCAGTTTGAGCTCGAATATTTTACGCAATAACAAGCTAATACAATTATATAACAAAATGCCATTAAGTCAGTACGAGCGTCAGATTTCAGAAGCATTCTATATCCTTGGGTTTTATCCATTTAAACAGTGCTAAATATTTTTTGCACATGGATCACATTTTCTTGGTCATAAGTCACTTAAAAATACATAAAATAGACTGTGTATAAAATTTAATCAACTTCCAATTATAATTTCATATATTTAAAGGCCTATAAATATCTTAGGCAAATTGAAGGAAAACTCTAGAGAGATCTGTTTCCCGCCATAATTTTGACTTTTATATCTCAAAAATTACTACATGGATTTTCAAAAGTTTTTGCTCAAGTTGTTCCTTTAGTAGTGCTCTTCAAAACAAAAGGTCAGAATTTTAGTTCCAATTACAAAATTTCTGACACTCGTACTCCCTTAAAACTCGATTTTTTTAAAGTACAGTATATGTGATTTCCAAAATGGCATTTTATATTTACTCTAAATTAAATTGATCTATTTGGCACAAACAACTAATCATGAACTTTCATTCTTGTCAGATTCTTCAATTTGAATGACCTTTCGTTTTTCAAACATGTGTTGAAACTTAAAGGCGATTTGACGAATTCAAGTTTGACCAATTTTTGCGAAAAGATGACAAAAATGAGATCTTTTGAACCTACTTCAACATTATCACTGCTATACGTTTTTGGTAAAATGTTATGATGTATTTCAAGATCTGAATGAATAATACAATTTTAAAGGTATCCAAAGTTTCTTCTTTCCACTAGTTTACCTTCGTGGTAAAGATAATTACATGTACATAAAAAACGAGCAAAAAATTTCAGTTATACACAGTGTTTGTTGTTTAGTTGTGTACTTCACATGTTTGGAATAAATAAAAAAAAAAGGATAATAAAAAGTATTTGTACACAAGATTTGAAAGTGGAATAAAAAGATACACAAGAGAACAGCCATATCAAAGTTAAATGCAATAGGCCAAGGCATCGTAAAACAGCAATGTTAATAAAAAGAAATGTTATAGCATTTGCTTCTGCTCAGTGAATAAAAAAAAACTTTTGAACTTGGCAGACCTTTGGATAATATTAGAATACGACATACAATGATTGTAGTTCCTGGCCATTGTAGGTGTTTGCTGTTTTCCTGTTTTTGTAAATACAAAAATAAAAAGTGAGGTTTGAATTATCATTTGTCCTAATATGTTTCGCCATTTTTTTAATTCCCAGAAAAATTTCTTATATAGATAAGTAATAAATATGTTCCAACGGTATATTGATTAACTTACCATGTATAAAGAAATCCTCAATTGAACTGAATCTTTTGTATTCGACGATGTACTTTGATATAGCATCTAATGTTCCTTTCATTGTTATTTCTTTGTGAGTTTTTGTATCTGATTTCCCATCTTTAGATCTTCTTCCAAAGAAACAATAGGTTAATCCGACATATATATACAAAATGACTAGCTGTCTAAACAGGTACATCACTATTAAATTTCAATTGCTATAAGTTTCATGTGTATTTTTTCATGTTTTAATTAAAGCAGGTATAGAACAAAATCAGATAATTGTAATGAATTTTACTCTTACATACTACGAAACTATATTTTTTATTTCATAGGTGTGGCTGACATTTACATTTCCTTTCCATATAGGCCAAATTTTGATAAGCTCCACCCTAAAATACCAATAAGATTTGAGGAGTACTCTTTTGCTTGTTGTGTTCATTTGAAATAAAACATTGCATGTGTATAATTTCATTATATTCTTTCGTGTTTAACTTTAATTCTGAGGACATCGAACAAAGACACCGTATACTTCATTTTGTACCTTTTTAAGTGTCAAAATTTAAATACTACATAGTATATATCTTGTATACTAAATAAAATTTTATTTAGTGTGCTTCATACATTTAAATTATATTCCTAATTGGACATTTACCTTGTTGGTAAATTTAAAGGACCTATACATTAATTGCTTATTGTAACACATATAGTGTGCATTTGTAACACCATATCTTTACGTTACGACATCAATATATATTATTAAACCAAATTTTATTGAAATCGGACTATAGAAAAAAGAAGGGAAACGGGGAATGTGTCAAAGAGACAACGACCCAAAGGGAGTAATAACAACTCAAAGCCACCATAAGATCTTCAATGAACGGTGAGAAAACCCCACACCCAACGGCAGGTCGGAGACGGCCCCTGATTAAAGAGTAATCAAGTTCAAAATGTTGAATTTTCCCGCCTTTTTGGCGGCCATTTTGAAAATGGCAGTCAACAAACAGTGTTCAACACCGGTTTTGCAGTAGCGACATCAATATCCACTTGGAAACCGAATTTTATTGAGATCAGACAATGTTGAATTTCCCACTTTTTTGGCGGTCGTTTTGAAAATGGGGTCAATGAACAATTTTAAACATCAGTTTTGAAGTAGCTACATTAATACCTTTCTTGGAATCTAAATTTCATTGAAATCGGACAATGTTGATTTTCCCGCCCTTTTTGGGGCGGCAATTTTGAAAATGGTGGTCAACGAACAATTTTCAGTCGCAATATCAATATCTATTTGGATACAAAATTTCATTGAAATCGGAAAATGTTGAATTTTCCCGCCTTTTTTTTTTGGCGGTCATTTTTGAAAATGGCGGTCAACCAATAATTTTTAACATCAGTTTTGAAGTCGCCACAGCATTGCAAACATTTTATCAATTTACACTTAACCTTCATCTTCTAAAGTTTTGGAAATAAAAGATGAAAATTTTGAAAATTCCGTGAAAAAAGAACAATACCTCCTACAAGGGTTTTTGGATTATCTTCAAAATTTCAGGGTGGGTAGATCTTGACATGCTGAACATTTTTGCAATTTAAAGTTGACTTCTATCTCTTATAGTTTTTCTGATAAAAATTAATAAAGTTAAAATTTTACAAATTTCACAGAAAAAAGGGCAATAACTCCAAGACGGGTTTCGGATTTTCTTCGACATCGCAGGGCAGGTAGATCTTGCTATGCTGATCACTTTTACTCCATGTCAGATTTTTGATATCTGTAACGGTTTTTGAGATATTTGCAAAAAACAGCAATTTACCCCTATGTTCTATTTTTAGTAACAGCTGCCATGTTGCTTGGTCTTCGGACAAATCGAACACAATTTTTAAACTGCATACCCTGGTGATGCTTCAGGCCAAGTTTGGTTACAATTGGCTCAGCAGTTTCAGAGGAGAAGATTTTTGAAATTGTTGACGGACGACGAACGGACGGACGGACGACGGACGCAAAATGATGGCAAATGCTCACTAGACCTTCAAGGCCAGGTGAGCTTAAAAGTGTGGTATACCTAATATTTCGCACGAAAATCCTACGAAATACAAGGTATATCGCGCGAACATTACACTTTTTGATTGGAATACATACTAATTTGCGAACTACCTGGTACATATGTATTCCGGTCGAAAACTGCAGTTCCCGGTCGAAATCTGACGGAAACTAGGATTTTCGTGCAAATGAGAAGCAAGAAACGGTAATCGCTACTAGGTATTTTAAGCCCATCCAGCCAGAAACGGAAACCCGCCATTTAGAATTTAATTAAACAATAGTTGTTTATCCTGTCCTCGTACACATCTTATAAATCTCTTTATTTATCATATGTATTTTAATTTTATAAGTTAGTAACGAAAACTGTTAACTTAAACAGTTGTAAATTTTACTGTATTAGACTTAGATTTAAAAAAGCTATTAAGTTTACAGAATTCTCGAGAAAATTTGATTTTTTTATATAATTTGTGTTCTCTATTTTCAATTTCTCACGGTTTTGGACATACAATACAGTAATCTGGTCACTAAAACCAGAGAGTATATATGTCTCTGCTAAAACAAATTACGGGGAGAACTGTCCCACATGTGTGATTACTAATTAAGTTTTTTGAAAGGGAGTTTTATGCGTTGAAATATACTTATTTAAAAAAGAGCAAAATAGGGTATTAAAAAGTTAGAAGTTTGGGTCTGAACAGAATAAGTATTTTTTTTTTCATTGTTGTGCTTCATCTTGAAGTCAGCCTGAGGCCTTCAACAATGAGCTTTGCTCATAACTCATGGTATATCCAAGACGGCCCTTAGCACCGGTTCGAGTGGAATTCTTTGCTAAATGTCGAACAACACTATATCCATGTATCTTTTCTGGTCATGGATGCGGGATCGTTAACAAACATAAATAAAACTGGCAAAGTGCTTTTAAAATCACTATCATCCGTTGTCCGACATCAGCACTAGTATTTCAAGCTAGTGTACGATAACAACATATAGACAAACTGGGCACTCATCGAGTCGGTTGTAAGAAAACTTGGTATTATAAAATATTGAGATATGGGCACTGTAAAAAGGTGGTCAGAATAACGTTTGGAAATAACAAAAATTGTAAATGCCAAAATTCGAAAGTATAATAGTATATCAATATGATAAATTTTCTCACGAAGAAGTACACCGTGACTGAAATATATAGAAAGCATACATCTCTCGCACGGGGACTCCACATGGCAGGAGAGACAAACTCTAGTCTTAGATACACAATAAAGGCATGTTTGTTAGTCAAAGGTTTAAAAAATGACCAAACGTATATATACTTCTTCGAAAGGATGTTATGAAATAAAATCTTAAAACAAAACAAAAAAAAAATGAATTATTTTGGTCATTTTTGAGTTGAAACCGCAACTTTTTATATCTTATTAATGCTAAAATTCATGAGGTTTGTATAACGCAACCTACAAAATCATTTGAAAAGGCTTTATGAATTAAAACTTTAAAGAAATACATTGTCGTGGCCATTTTTGAAGAAAGTTTTGAAACTGCAGACTAGAAATCTTACGTGTTGGGTCCGTGTTGTTCATCTGTATGTGTATGTGTTCATTTTTCGTTTCTGTTCTGTGCTCATATTGTGTCTCCATTTCCTTGTTTCCGATGTTGTCATTGTCCTTGGATTGTTCGTTTCGGATTGACGGTTCGATTCTCACTTATTTTAATATCTCATTTATTCTAAAATTCATAAAATGATTATATCATAACGTATTATTTGAAATGATATTATTAAGTAATTACAAATATTGGACATTTTCTATCCGGCTTTTTGTTTTATGACAAGATTTACAGTAATGCATATATTTGAAACTGTGAAAACTTGAAAATGGAGTATACAAATTATATGAAAAATCACAATGTCTCGAGAGATTGTATTTTAAATCTCAGTCAAACCCGGCGAAATTTACAACTGTTAAAATGAACTCAAAAGTGGAGATAGAATCCTCCCATGACCCGTGAAATGTGTTCCCTCGCAACCAAAAATAATTAGAAGCACCGCTCTATTTCATTACTAACTTGTAAACTTAAAATACAAAATAGATTTTAAGACAGCAAAATGAAAAAGAGAATTATGTGGTATATGAGTCGTCTGATGTGAGTCTTATTTGGAACATTTTCAAAATATCAAGCATAAACTAATGAAATGCACAACGGATGCAAAGGATTGCTCATTTCTACGTTTTTTTCTGTCAGTAATAATTATTTTCTTTGAAACAGAAGTCAAACAGAAAGCGTAGACATGACAAATATGAATGGAATACTCACAATTGTACTGAAAATAACACACTACATACACATACACCACACAAGCGCATACCATTTGTGGATTGAATCTTATGGCCTGGAAATTTGCTGAGTAAAAAATACACTTCTCCATTATATAAGTAAAGTATATAACTTACTCAACATGAATTAAATACTACAAAACTAATAAATTTTTAAAGGCATAAACATACAAAAATGTATGGCCCTCAAAGAATGTAAAAGGTTTGGATGATAACGGCCAATTATATAGACTTCAAAAATGGTAACATTTCAAGTAAATAAAAGACAGATTCAAACATACTTCAAGCAATTTTCGAAAAGTTTTATTTTGTCTCAGGATAATAACACGACAGATCTTTTGCAACCTCAGTTTTAGATGAAGAACAACAATAAAAGCGTTGTTCCTTTGCTTGTTTTTTACCATGTATTTGTAGAGACTTTGTCTCATGTGCATTCACTCCATATCCTTTTATTCACCATTTACTTAGTATGGAATGGACATTGAACTTTTTTACGATCTGTCAATAGCTATTGCAGTTTTATTGCTGCCGGACATAACCGCAATGACAGGGGGGGTTTGGCGCGCCATAAATCCGGTTTAACCGACCATTTCTTTTGAAATGCCAGTACCAAGTCGGGGCCATTGTGTTCCATCTGCTTTATACTTTGCCTCATGGACTTTGGCTCTTGACAATTCTGTTCGGCAATTTTATTATTACCCTCATTTTCAATATTTCGGTTTAGGGTTTAGAAAATATGTATTTTGTTTTATTCAGGCATCGATATTGATCAATTAATAAGCTCTAATCTGAATTTTCTTGACATGAAATCATTATATTTTACACGTGTAAACGTATCCATAGGCAATTATAATTAATTGTTACAGTTTGAACACTTAAAATATTAGGATATATCTGTAGATGTCTGAAAAACGCAGGTATAATAATTATTTACGGATTCCGATAACTCGTTATACTTTTCAAACAAAAAGTCGTAAATGGTACATTGTAGACATCTGACACCTGAATAGCATCTTAGCTAATAAGCCGTAACAGTTAGCTTTTAAAATGTAATATGAGAAAAACTTCTCGTTTACATAGGGCTACATAACTCTTATTTCGTGAAGATTGGAAATTTGTTAGCATCTTCCCTAAAAACAACAATAGATATCTTATACAGTGTATATATGAAAAAATCGTATACTTAGGGCTACATAGCTCTTAAACTTTGGCGATATAGAACGTTGGTTAGTTGGCGTCTGTCATGCGTTCGTTGTCCATCCGTCAACTTTTCCCATTTTCATAATCTTCTCTCAAAACTTGAAAGCAAATATAACTAATCTTTACAAAATGATTTATTGGAGGTCATTCACAAAAATCCCTCATTATGTTTCGATCCGATTGCAACCATGGTCGCAAGCGCCGCACAGAATTTAACACTGGAACCTATAGAAAAACATCATTTTCATCATTATACCCCCCCTTGAAAAGTGGGGAGTATATAGTAATGGAGTTGTCCGTCCGTGCGTCCGTCTTTCCGTTACACCTGAGGGTACCAATCTCTTATCCGCTACTTCTCCTGAACGAACCACTGAAAAAATTTTCATGAAACTTTAACACTGTCTTTGTGACATAATGTAGATGTGCACCTCCTTTTTCAGAATTTGATTTGATTGATTTTGGGGTTTCCCATAGCAAAATGTGGACTATGCCATTACATTACAAGGGGGTACCCATCTCTTATCGGCTACTTCTCCTGAACCACTGAATAGATTTTCATGAAATTTTAGTACAGTTTTTGTGACATAATGTAGATGTGCACCTCCTATTTCAGAATTTGATTTGAGTGATTTTTGGGGTTTTCCATAGCATAACATGGACTGTTCCATTACATTACAAGGGGGTACCCATCTCTTATCCGCTACTGATCCTGAACCACTGAATAGATTTTCATGAAATTTTAACACAATCTTTGTTACATAATGTAGATTTGCGCCTCCTATTTCAGAATTTGATTTGTGATGTGATTGATTTTTTGGGTTTCCCACAGCAAAACATGGACTTTGCCATTGGATTACAAGGGTATACCCATCTCTTATCCGCTACTCCTCCAAAACCACTGAAAACATTGTCATGAAAGTTTGATCCAGTCTTTGTGACATAATGCAGATGTGCACCTCCTATTTCAGAATTTGATTTGATTGATCTTTGGGGTTTCCCATAGCAAAACATGGACTTTGCCATTACATTATAAGGGGGGTATCCATCTCTTATCCGCTACTCCTCCTGAACCACTGAAATATTTTCATGTAACTTTAACACTGTCTTTGTGACATAATGTAGATTTGCATTTTCTTTTTCAAATTTAATTTGATTGATTATCAAATGGGGTAGCTGGGGGTATATATCAGTGAGCTTTGCTCACAGTTTTTCTAGTTTGCTCTGAAAGGCTGAAGCAAATTTAACTAAACTGGAATGATGTATGAAAGATCGCTAATTGCGGTCTGATGCCACAAAACATGGTCGCTAGCACGGAACATTGGACCTTATTGGAAACACATATTTTGATCAACTCCTCTATAAGCATTGGAGTAATTCCTACCGCACTTTGTAGGGATGATGTATCGGGGTCTCTCACGAAAATTACTCATTAGGGCCCGTATTGAGATGTCGCCCTATAACTTTCACTTTTTGTTTGTCTGTGTGGCCGTCAATTTTTATCGGCACTGATTAGACATATGTTGTCGAAATGGCCATATGCAGTTACTAGATTTATATTAACTTCGGTATTTTGTTATCTGACCGTCAACATTTTCTGACAAAGATTTCTTGGCTTCAATTTGAAGTCCGCCGTGCGCGGTCCCGGCTTATGAATAGGACCGCAGCATCCTCTGAGCTTGGAGTATGAGTCTTCCTAACAGAGGACCCCGAGGGAACCCCGGGATATAGAAATAGGACCTTGTATCTCCGGCTTGCGGGGTGTGACCCTTCTAAACGGAGGCTGACCGCGAGGGTCCCGGGATATAGAAATAGGACCCATTCCGTAGTTGTGCGCGATTATAAATACACAACCCATCTTTCGGATGGGATGTAAACTCAGGTCCACGTGTTGGAAGAAATGACACACTTCCTGCACGTTAAAGAACCCTTGTAGCAAGCTCTTTTTTGGGTGGTCCGTAGGTGATCGGCTACAAGGCTAAATTCCCCGCCCTTGACGATTTCACCCTACTTTTCCAGTGGCAGTCAGAATTTCCCGTCCCATGGCCCTTTCCATACCCCAAAGTGATTATTTATTAACAAACTTGTTCTCGTCTTGATATAGCTGAAATATTGCTGAGTAGACGTTAAACAATATTCAATCAATCTATCAATCAATCAATTTGAAGTTTTATTTGTTTGTCTGAAGCTTGGATAAACAAAATACGGAATTTACTGTTAATTTGATTTCTGATTAATTTCATTGTATAATGAATTCTCATGTTTCTTGTGCTACTACTTCCTGTTTGAAAATACTTTGTTTTTTTTTTTATTCAAACCAAATATTCGTCAAATATTTGTCTGCTTTTATCAATGGGAATAATTTGAATTTCGTTGAAGTTTGGAAATGATCAGTTATATCGTTTAAGCGATTTTCTGGTAAATCGCGAGACTTTTTCCTGCATGTCGTACTTGAATATTGACTATGAACCAATTTTCGTCAAAGATTTCATACCTGTATCAGTGGGAATGATTCTGAACTTTTGGAACAACGGCAGTAACAATGCTTAGTTATATTAGTTGTATAATGTAAGCGATTTTCAGCTATGTCTTGTGACTACTTCCTGTTTGCCCGTAATCTGATTTTTCATGTATTCCATGTTGATGCCATTTATTTCTTGGTAACCCTTATAAAAATAACTTTTTTAACGATGTCAATGGTTTGACGTAGGTCGTACCGTTTCAAAAAAATATATAATCAAAAGGGACAAATGCATAGAGCAATTTGCAAAAAGTATGATTTGGTATAACTTCTAGAAATCACTTTGTCTATCATATTATTATATCACGTTAAAACATAAGTATGAAAAACATAATTTAAAAATTTTCATTACGACCAGATAAAACATGACACAGCACATAGTTTTTCATTGAATTCTTTAGGGAAAATCGTAATTTCATCATCTCTGCAAAAAACTAAAGCAAATTACACCAAACTTTACAGGTTTGATGTATGGAAGGTTAATCATTTTGTTCTGATTGGTCATTGGACCCTGTGAGAAAAAGATCATTTTGTGGTACGGATGTTTCGTTCTGTTGTCTTAATACTAAAACTTGTACCATGGACTTTAAACTGGTTTTCGTGTGAGGCAAACCAAATGACTTTACATATCAGTTACCAAAAAAATCTTTCTATGCCATATATGTCTCATTGGTCGTGTGACGGGTGCTGTTTGTGCGGCAGGATATGCTTACCCTTCCGGAGCACCTGATATCACTTCGAGTATGGGAGTTCACACTGAAGTGCCTTAGTATGAATATTGTGATTTATATTTTCCCGTTTTGAGGCTTTCATTGTCATTGTTTTTGTGCACTGAATTTTTCCTTTCAGCCATGCTTCTTATGGATTTGATTTTTGTAATTACAAACCCTTTTTTCCTGCTGTATTCTATTGGAGTTGTTTTATAATTTGTTCTGGAATTCAACCCAACTTTACAGAAATGATGTTTGGTAAGTCTTTCAAAACAATTATATTCCGAACAGAAAAAACATGGCACTATCTTCGAACATCATCATTACTATTATAGGCTATGGGAAAATCATCATTTTCATAACCTGCTCTGAAAATTTTCGAGCAAAATTTATCTTAGCTGTATTGAAATGATGTATAGAAGATTTTTTACAGAAATGGCTAAATTCAACATTTGACAAAACGGTGCAGTGCTAATGCTGAACATAGTTTAACATTAGACCTTATTTAAAAATTATATTTTGATCGTTTATTCTGAAACCACTGAAGCAAATCTAACCTTTACAGGAATGATGTTTAGTAGGTCTTCAATAACAATAGATCATTTCAATCGAACCAGAAAAAAATATAGCCACCAGTGCGGAACACAATTTCGCATATGACCTTAGGGGAAAATTATCATTTTTCATCATATTCTCTCAAATTGATGAAGCACATTTATCTAAACTGTACTTGAATGGTGTATGAAGGATCATTTACAAAGATTGCTCCTTTCATTGAAAACCGAAAAAATATGGCTGTCTGTTAGAAACAAAGTTAAGAAAAGAAAATTTCGGAAATCCTACAAACGGAAGCAAATTCATTCAAACTTTTAGGACATTACATTCAGGTCACATGAAAACCATGGTAGCCTGGGTTGACATGTACTATCATTTTACACTGTTGGAAAGATTTAATTTGAACTCTTTTTGTTTAGACCTTATAATTTTGCTTATAAGCATTTTGTCAGGTCGGCGATAAAAGCTCAGCCTGCTGAACCTGTTAAATTAAAATTTTTGTTAGTTTGTATCAATACAATATGCAATCTGTTCTACTTACCTAGGATTTATATTTAAAAACTTACTTTCTGTGTTCGATACAGTGACTTCCTTGATAGAGCCTAGTTGCTCACAAATAAGCTACTCCAACAAGGGTATGTTACCGAAAACTTGAAGTCATCCTCCAGAAGTATTACAGTGGACATCACCATCTTTTGGACCACTATGGGATATCTTTTTCCTAGATGACAACAGATCTTTCCCTTTAAAGTTTAATTGTTGTTTCCTCTATCGAATTGACATTTTCAACACGGCGGGTGTCTTATAGGAAGCAGGAGATGCTTACTCTACCAGTGCACCTGATCTCACCCATTGTTTTTTATTGGGTCCATGTTGTTCTTATTTGTGTGTGTGTGTGTGTGTGTGTGTGTGTCTTCATTTTTCTTTTCCATGCCCAACTCATGTTGTGTCTCTTTGTAGTTTCCGATGTTGCCATTGTCCTTGGATTATTCGTTTTGGATTGGCGGTTCGGTTCTTACTTACTTTCACCACTTAAAGTGGCTCACTCATCACATTTTTGAATTTACGCCATATTTCCGAACTTCTCTGGTTGTCTCCAGTTAAATGACTTAAAGAATTTTGCAAATTGACCACATTGATTTCTTCTTTAGGTGGAATTAAGACACTTGACAAGTTTTCGTTAAATTTTTGATATAACTTCCTAGCTTTTAGACAAAAAATTGTCCAGATGTTTAACTGAGGGAAAAACCAGAAAACTCCGTTTGCCGCCAATTGTTTTAATGTCTTGTATCTCCGTAAAAACCACACGGACCTATCTATTTGTTTTTACCATTTCAATTGGTCTTAATAAATTAAAATGGGTTTCAAGAAATTCTTGATTTAAACAATATCACGAGTGAGTCTCCTTAAAGCATTTTGAAAGAAATATACATTTGTATGACGTTTCAAATAAAAATGTGAACATTAAATTCGTCAAACGTAATATTTTTAAGGGAACCTTTTCGGATTGTAATTTTATTCTGAATTCCCGGTGACACGAAGAGACTGATGATGGTTTCTTCCTAAAATTCATTATTGATATTTATTCATTGATTTCGTTATCGTTTCAAATGCTTTAAAATATTACGTGGTTTGCAGGTTGTAAACAAATAGTCTTTAAGAAGACTGTTACAGAATGTCAAGATGTCTTGTTTTCATTTGTGAATTTTTGGTTGTGCAATAATTGTTGTCTATCGAGTTTCGTGCAAGGAATATAATTAGTTTTAATGTAAATGGAAAATACATTTCATGATAACATTGAAACATCCAATTTTGGGTTATAAAATTTTTGATGAAACATATTTTTGGTTCAATTATTTTTTATCAATATTTAGCTTTGCTATATATATAAATCATATTACGTATCAGAAAGCAGAACTTAAGCTGTAAATGTTTTTGATATATTTGTCAAAGAATTTAATGAAGGAAAATAAACATTGTTAATTAGTTTTATTGAAAAAATATTTAAATAATTGATTATTATGAATTAATCTCCGGAATCTTATAATACTGTGGAAGTACTTTTATTCGTGGACATCAATTTTGGTGGTTTTCATAAAAATTGCTATTTCGTGGGTACTTAAGTTCGTGGTTTCAAAGTCCCTACATTAAAACTGTATCGAAAAAATGCATTTCGTTGGGAATTTAATTTCGTGATTTCAGCCAACCACAAAATCCACGAAAATTGGAGCCAACAAACAATAGTACTTTTACAGTAGTGTGTTATATATGTGTATGCATTTATAATAAAATAGCTATTTATCACCCTGGGTAAATAGTTGAAAGGTAACAGGGAGCGTTATGAGCAGCTTGGACTCGTAACGTAAACTGTAACAAGCAAATTTTTAAACATATGGAGAAGTCATTGAGAAGCATGTTTGCTCTATAAATTTAAACAACTTATATGTTGATACATCGGCAAACAAATGCCGGAACAAGAACGAGGAAAGGGGAAATTCTAAAATCATAAATCCAAAATCACGGCAATTCAGAGCAACACGAATTGAGACAGTATGACAAAGACATAACAAACAAACAAAAATGAACAAAAACGCCACAAAAAACGGGAAGATTATATTATATTAAAAATGAATGATATATTAAAAAACACAATGAAAGGGGAAAAATCCAAAATCACGGCAATTCACAGCAACACGAAATGATTGATTGATTGAATATTGTTTAACGTCTACTCAGCAATATTTCAGCTATATCAAGACGAGAACAAGTTTGTTAATAAATAATCACTTTGGGGTATGGAAAGGGCCATGGGACGGGAAATTCTGACTGCCACTGGAAAAGTAGGGTGAAATCGTCAAGGGCGGGGAAATGAGACAGCATGACAAAGACAAACCAAATAAACAAAAATGAACAAGAACGCTACAAAACCAAAGCACTAGCAGTGAGAATCCCACAAAAATGGAGATATCATCAGGTGCTCCGGAAGGGTAAGCATGATCTGCTCCACGCGTGGCACCCGTCACACTGCCGGTGAAAAGTCCGGTTTTGTCACAGTCGGATTTAGTCAGTCCGGTAACAAACTCTGGATCTACCGAAAGATATCTGTTCTCATTTTGAAACAGAAACATTGTAATGGTCTGTCAAATCATGGTGACGACCGTAAAACTTCTAAGTGACAATTGCAACAGTGACTGAGCATACCCTTGATGTATAAGTTTTTGAGACAGTTATTTCGCTCTGTTGACAAAATCGCTGTACAAACTACAGGCACGGCAATAGCGAATGAGTTGTGAAATGTACACGCCATATGCCGGAGAAGTGGGAATAGTACTGCTCAAAAACGGGAAGATTATATTATATTAAAAAATGAATGATATATTAAAAAACACAATGAAAGAGAAAAAAAAGCAGATCGAAGAAAATTATATTTGGATGCTTATAGTTTCGTCCATAATTACGTTGACGAATATATGTCTGATCTCTCTAGACCACTGCTTTACTCTGCCTACTACATATGCTAAATGCTACATGCAAACAAAAATACCCTAACTATACTAAAATTATCCACACAAAAACGATATTGTATAAAATTAAAGTAACTTTGGTAATAATTAAATGAACATTACGACACAGGTAGTACATGTGTGAATTATCGTGAATGTCAAATTTTTAACAAGCATACTTGAAATAAACTAGGCTGCTTAACTCAATTATTTTTTCTTGTTTTTTTTTCTTACATTTGAAAAAAATGAAACGCTTAGTTTTTTGTGTAAACCCATGTTATAACCCCAGTATTGTATTTTTAAGCCATTTCGGTCTACATAATTTTTCTGGACATTTCAAAAATATATTTTATGGAAAGGTTTAACACAAACCCAGTCTTCGCGTCAACATCGATCATATTATCAGGAACAATATCTAAGAGTGCAAGAGTCTCCGTCTACAGAACTGACACAGGTGGTGGACAGTTGAAAGCTTTGTCGATGCAGTTAGTTCATAATACAGAAACCATTATGGACTAACACAACATTTAATGCAGTAAAACTATCCCGTCTATTGGTTTCAAAAAAGAGGAATTTTTTTCGGCTGTACGGATCCGCTTACATTTTTCTATCGACAATAAAACATTGTTGTCCCGCTTGTGTAATTTGAAGATGGGTGAAGAAGTGCTTACGCATCTATATATGCGGCAACCACTTCGAATGTACTTTTTCTTTTAGCATATGAAGCTAATTTGTGCATATAGAATGTATATATTACAATATATACAGGTGTTTCACTACATTTCTTGTAACACCATACGTCATGTCTCAACAGTATTCCTTGTAAAAGTTATATCTCTGGATTTGAACATCGTGGTTCCCTGTTTTCTCGTAAAAACTTGTTTTCTGATGTTGTCTGGCTTGGTGCTGATAAACAATACATCAGTCCATATATTATTTTTTTCAATTCTTCATTCATGTTTGAATCTTGTACTTTTTGTTTCATGTTCTGATTGACGTAGCAGTATCTTCTAATTACTACAATTGTTGTTAAAACAAAAGCTGATACTAACCCAACAATAATAGCCGAGACCGGAATGGTACATGTAGCATCCTTAAAAGTAAACAAACGCGAAAATATATACAATGTATTATATTTGTTAGTAATTTTCCGTTTTCAGCGTCTGAAATTCATATCTGTAATATTTATTTTATTTTCTGAGTTTTCGAATGTGACTATAATGCTTAGAGGTACTCATCACCCATTACACTGTTCATCAATAACTGTAATATTTAGGCAGTGGAGAAATTATTCGAGATGTTTTTGGGGTACAAAATACATTCAATAATTCAAATTATATTATTTGTAGAAAAGCAGTTTTTGAGTCTCTGTGTTGAATTTCATACAGAAAATAACTCTACTGCAATATGTTATATACGCAACCCTTCTCTGGAACCTTGTCAAAATATGTTAAAAATGCAAAAATATACATTTACGATTGGAAAAAGTATGTACTAATTTTACACAAAACACAAAAAACTTTGATATTCAACGATCACGTCGACGAGCTTGGTTATTAATTCTTCTGCAAGTAGAAAAGGTCTGTTTTTGTATTGTTTCGATGTTATTAAAATTCAAAATTTCCATACATTATTTTACTTTGGCTTGCCTCTGTCTGTGTCTAGGACAAAAACCGTTTTAATACGACGGGAAATATAATTCCAGTCGTTCCCAGTTATTTGTAATGTATTGCTGTAGTTTGCAACGTGTTGAGTTCCTGAATATTATTGCTATGTAATAGAGACGAAGGTTTAGAAAGTTTGTTTTCTCCTACATATTATGCTGGCAAACAGAACATACAGTGGGGTGCAGACTTTACATCTCATAAAGTTAACTTGAAGCAGTCATAAAAGCTCCTATTGGTTAACTTAGAACAGGTATCAAGTCTGCTCTAGAACAGTTTAAGTCTGCTCTAGAATCCTGACCGCTCTGACCAGTCATGGTCATAGCTAGAATCTAGAATCCTGCTCTGACCTGTTCTACCCATGACCGTTCTACCTAAGTCTTTTCTGGCCATAACCGTTCTACGTAAGTCTGTTCTGGCCATGACTGCTCCCAGCCGCCCTGCTCTAGCTATGACCGCTCTCATAATAGCTCTTGTCACAGTCCTTGAAAATATTCATAATGTGTCCAATATGCATTTATCTGATATATTTCAAGTTAAGTTATATTATCAAAACAAAATTAAATAAAAAATAGAATTATGAAATGAATTATTCGGATATAAAATTGCACTTTGCCGGCAAGTGTTTTTATTCGCAGATAATTATTTACCTGTGTTTATCCAGGTGATAAAAAGTAGAGTCATTTCCCTTTCGAGATATACCCGAAAACTGAATCGCAATAGTTTTCTTTAAACTTTTTCTTATAAATAAAAAAAATCGTAAATTTAATTAAAAGGACAATTGTTCAGAGAACAATTGCAAGGTCTTTCCCAGTCAATGTTGTTTTTAATGTTATGTTTTCTCATGTTCAATGTTTAAAATCATCTTGATGAGACGCACATTGTCTCCAATATATTATAGTAGCCATTTCTAATCGTTTTAAAGATTTTACGATAAAAAAAATGTAAAATTTGGCTATGACCTTGACCAATGACCTTGATGACCTTTGACCTTGGGATCAAATTGAAGGTCTCTTCTTACTGATTAATTTGATATGTTACATGACCATACTATCGGAAAAGGTTTAAAAGTTATACGCAAAAAACCTATTTCTGAAACGCGTCAAGGGCAATAACTCTTCAGGGAGTCATCGGAGAGTTTCGGTTCTAATGAGACAAATGTAGCCCTTGACATGATGAACATTTTTGCTGATATACTTTTTCAGCCATCTATTTCGGTTTCCGAGTTTATATGCTAACGAGGTCAAAGGTCAAGGTCAAAGGTCACCGATGACCTTCAACTTGGTACGAAAATTGAAGGTCTTTTCATACTGATCACTTTAAACATATATGTTTAATATTTTATCTGTTAGCGTTTAAAAGTTATTCACAAAAAAAACGATTTACCGAAACGCGTCAAGGGCAATAACTCAAAAACGGTTTGTCGCACAGTTTTCGTTCGATTGAATCAAATGTAAATCTCAATGAGAGGAACATTTTTGCAATATAATGTTTTTATAAATTTTTTATCGTTTCCGAGATATAGCGAGATCAAAATTTCGAATGGCGGCCGAAAAATTTTTTGACCCCTTTTTTGTAATCAGGGTCATCAGAGCTACCTGGAATTCAAATTTCATCAAAATCCGACAACTTTGAAAAATTTGCATATTTGGGGGTCAAAAATGCGTAACCGGGGTCGCGACCCCAAAAAATTTTTTTGCATGATAAATCATCCTGAGGATGAATGCAATATTTTCCTCAACTCAGATTTTTGATATCGGTTACGGTTTAGGAGGAGATCTGATAACAATATAAACTGTATTCGGGGAGATAACTCTGTTACTAAAAATAGAATCGGTTCACAGGGTGACCTTAGTCGAGCCCGGCCAATGCTTGTTAAGTGTACCAAGTTTGGTTATGATTGGTCAAAGCAGTTCGACAACATTGATGGCAGAGGAAAAAAAAGAATAATAATTAAAAGGACAATTGTTCAGAGAACAATTGCAAGGTCTTTCCCAGTCAATGTTATGTTTTATGTTATGTTTTGTTATGTTACATGTTTAAAATCATCTTGATTAGACGCGCATAGTCTCCAATATATTAGAGTAGCCTTTTTTAATCGTTTTAAAGATTTTACATTAAAAACAAGCCAAAAATTGGTTATGACCTTGACCGATGACCTTGATGACCTTTGACC
>MJUU01011165.1:4550-27201 GCA_002080025.1 Modiolus philippinarum
AAAAATAACAATAAAAAGACAAATGACAAATGTGAACAACGATACGAACTCGTGATTGCCGACAATAGCAAAAGCTAGCAGTAGGGTTAAACAGATGTATTGGTGCCCGCACCTCTCTTTTTCTCTTCCCTTTTTTCTATAGTATAATAGATATACAAATGATACCAATACAGGTAGACTACTAACTCAAAGACCACTATCATAAGACAAAACAATAACGTTACTCAGAAATATGGACAAAAAAGTGATCAAGGAAATTGGGTCTTACTGAACATGACAGGACTTTTCATTTCAGTACAATTAAGTCATATTAAAGACGTCCGGATAAGCTACTTTACTTAACGAACTTAAACATGAACAACTTAACCGACGTAAGGCTCGAGTTATCTCGCTTTTTTTAATTTGAGAGAATGCGATTTTTTTCATGATTTTAATTCGAAAAGTGAAGGTTAAAGGAATCAATATCAAACTAGCAATTGATTGTAATTTTTCTCTAGCCAGCACATAGGTTGAACAAAATCAGTTTGGCCCTGACTTTGTCCATTAGGAAAAAAGCCTGGCTTAACAAAATTTCGTAGCACTTTGCATATCGGAAAAATCTGGCCCGCATAGCGGACAAAAAAATCCCGGCTCGGGTGAAAATTCCGAACCTCTCCCCCAATGAAAATCAAAAGGTCTGTACCTTAGTATTTTTTTTAAAATAATTAGTATTTATTTAAAAAGATAGGAATTTACCTTTATTACACCTACCTTAATGATAAAATTGACTTTTTAGAAACATAAATACAAACACACGCTGCAAAACCTTTTTATCAAAGTCATTTTTCTATGGCTTATTAATTTTTTTTCTATGGATTACATGGATATGGTACTTTCGAGAGATAAGAACTATTGGGTAAATGAAGACAGAAAGAGTCGACTTCGAACCACAAAATCCAGTATTAAGCGGGGATGAAACTTTATTCCTTGGGGATTTGTTAACAACATGTTGTTTATTGAAATGTTTTAAAATCGAAAAAAAACTTTATTCCTGACCTATTGAATAAATGCTGACATACCTCGTAAATACAAACTAACTATTTTTAGAAGTGCACTCTGATATTCGTCATGACAATGAATTTACTAGATTCTAAATTGATGAAAAACAAATAGGAGCGCTACAAAAAAAGATTGAACAATTGTGTACCCTCAGTTAAACAGTTGAGAATTAATAAGTACTGGCATTATTAACGTATTGTTTTTTGTTTTTATTTTGTGTGTGTGTAATAAAATAACTTAACCGTTGACAGGCAAGACTCGAAAGTCCATTTTTGTAGGTTATTTTCTGAGATTAATTTAGGGATCTCACCCTTTCCCTGTGCACATGAAGTCAGATTATTGAAACAAAATTTCAGAATATCTTAGTTACATGTTATACTTGAAATTTTCATTGCAAACCTAGTAATGCCATTTAGTCGAATCTTCATTACAGTGTTACCATTGCATGTTTAGAATTGTCTACACGGGAATTTACCTTTTATCAAGAGAAAGTATTTTGTAAAACATATAAAAATATATTGTTGTTAAATGCAGGCATGGTCTTCATTAGTATTTACATTTTTTTCCAAGTTGGATATTAACGGTTGAAATTTATTGTATAAATGAAGAGACAAATGTGCGCACATGTATGCGTACAAAGGTGGGCGAACAGTTGAAGCTAGAAAATCTTTAGTGTATTGATTGAGATGTTGGCCAAATATAGACCATGAATTGAAAGATTCAATTTTTGCTTCGAATTACCAACATGTAAGACAAATCGACACACATGCATCGTGTCTCGTTTCGTGTTCATCTTTCTATTCACCCGTTTGCTATACGTATGTTATCTCCATATTAATAAATCCTAAACTGTCAGAACCAGGCATACAAATGTATCTTTTACAGCAGATTGCATTATGTGTTTATGCATTTTTTCTGAATTTTCAATGTCATAACTGTATTGTGATTGCTGCATATGTAATTTTCCTTCACATGTACGTTGCAAGTAAACACTTAGGAAATATTCTTACAATGAAAGCTGCAGAGCTTTATGGTTTCTATGTAAATTTTTACCACAACCTCTCTATTACGTAAGTAAACTACATTGACTGTATAAAATAAGTGATATACAGTCACTGACCGTATAATATTTTCTTAATGACGTCAACAATGTGTTTCCGTAGAGATTGTTCCGTGACGATGCAAAAAAAAAAACATGGATCCATCTCGAGCCAACTACAATCGCTTCAATTTTTACCGATAAATTTTATCTAAAATTCGCTTTATCTTGGAGAATAAACACAATAACAGTACAACTCAATATATTAATTCGGCTCAAAACGGTGAAAATGCTCGACAAAGGCTCGCGTTTCTGAGCTTCATCCTTGCCATGTATCTATAGCAGTTCTCTTTGAGGTATAGATGAAATAATGCTTTAAAATGGTAATAAAAAAGAACAGAAACAATTTTTTTTAAAAATCACTTATTTAAAATATATGCTCTCAAAATTCAAGTGGAAAAGGTCAAAAGGATAATTTATTTTCACCGGAAATTGAGTTCTATATATGACCGCCAAAGAATACACCGGTCATTTTCGTTCCGTTTGGTGTCACCCCACCCCCCTTTTCTAAGATACATGAAACTGTCAATTTCCTGCAATCAACCTGACAGTACAAAAACGACGTAAATCGGGAAAAGCATGAAGGCGAAATACAATTGTGACTAAGATTAAAAAAGAAAGTCTGTCAACTAAAAGTCCGAAATTCTGCATACTTCTTTGGTGACAAACGCACATCTATAAGATTGGTTACTTAATTGATTATGTAATTATCAACTTTATTTCACAGCTATAATTTATATTAGTATTTTGTTAATTAAATGCACAGAATAATGGGCTGTCCAAGCCTATATTTAAGATAGGCGTTACAAGCTCTAGTGTTTCTCTCGTGTTCCATAATCCTTTACTTTAGTTTTAAGTCAGTTGATCACCAATTTAAGCACATCTCAACCTTAGTAGTGTTATTTATTGCCATCATCCCCCTTGCGCTGTGTACATATTGAATGAATAATGCTGATCCGGTCCATTTGTAGATACCTTCATAGAAAACAGGAACTAGTATTTACATTTGTGGTCTCTTATGGTATGCTGACTGGCAGATTTGCACACCATTAAAATGACACCCAGTACAATAAACTGTATTTTATAGTTACAAATTAATACAGGCACTCCAAATTAAATGAATTGACATATAATAGAAAAGGAAAACTATGAACAAATATAGTTAAAACCAATGTAAATTATGTTTCTTTTGAAATAATTTTTTATCGTGCTCTTCCACCCAATTTGAAAAATATATGCTTAGTGTTGAAAGGGATATAACCCAAATTTGTTTAAACACATTACGTTAAAGTAGGTTCTTACGTTTAAGTAAGTCTCTTATCCGGAAACCTCTAATATTAAGAATTTCATTAGATTTGTTCCAAAAAAGATAGGATGCATACTATTACATATAGAAACACGCACCTTAATTTGAAGTCATTTTGTAATTTCTCCTTATACTTAAGTACAGAATGATAGTATCGCTTAAATAAAGCTTCGAACTTGGAAGAATTAATTACATTTGGTTTTGAGCTTACACGCCTAGGTTTCAACATCACTATAGTCATGTAGACACTGGTCAGCGTCAGTATAGAACCATGGACCAATATCATTCCCTGCTACTCGACATTTAATATGAGTGTTCATTATAACTACCTCTTAGCGATACAAACCTAAGTTGCAGACATCACAATAGTCCCGCAGACACTGGTCAGCGTCAGTATAGCACCACGGACTAATACCATTTCCTGCTTTACGACAGAAATTCTTTTCTAGCAACGATGCCGAATCACTTAAACAAATAAAAAAGGGAAATAAGCAAACAAAATTCTTCAATCATAATATAAATAAATAAAGGAATGAAACTTTTTTGTATCATATCTAGTATGAAAACAGGTTTGTCAAGGACCTAAACAAAACAGTAATACAATCTAATCAATGCATTATTAACTAAAACAACCTGTTCTACTAATGCAATTATATATGAAATTCTGCAATCCTCTGACCATAGATAAACACTTTTAGCAACACAAACTAAATAAACATATCAGTTTATTACCTCCTACCATACAGATTTCGTTCGCAGTGTGTAACTTTGTTCCATGGTAAACAACTCTGCATTTTCTTTGTTACGTTTACTTTGCCGTTGTATGTTGTTCCATTATTTGTATAACATAAATCACTATCTGCAATGATATATATATATTGCAAAATTTTCAAGTGCACTATATTCGAAGTTACTATAATATAGGGTTATTGCATTAACATTGGGGATATTGTAACGAGTAGAATTTTATACTGCATGAGCTTGCGAGTGCATTGAGAAACATCGGTTGGTTATCCCCCTGTACCAAGTTAATTATATATATTGTTAAATTGGAGATAATTCTAATTCAAATATCAAAATAGGTATTGATATGCTAATCAGAATTATCCCCATTTTGAACAATACGAAACTAACTTGGTACAGGGAGATAACCTGCCGATGTTTCTCATAACTATTCAACGATGGATAATAGTATTCAATATGTATGAAATAACCTGTTTACGGGATAGTTAAGCTCAATTTTTTGTCCATGAGAGAATTCTTGCTGTAAATGGCGTCAGCAAATTAAGTCATATTTGCACAAGTGCAATATTGAAATTTATTGCACGCGTAGTTTTGGTTGCCTTCTATGGAAAAAAGGATGTTGACTCTCAATAATTTTAGTTAGTGCAGATGGCAATTTCGACAACTATTGCCACCTCAGTGAAAACTATATCAAAACATCTGAAAGACCATAAAACCAAAACAAATATTTAGATAAGTTTCGAAAAATGTCGTTTTTTGGGGACAGTGAAATTTCATTGACTTATTGAATTTTTTTTTGCTTCAGTATCGAAACTGATTCGCGACATAGTGCTTTGTACAATTACTATTAAATGTAAAAATAGTCTTTCAGCAGACAATCGGGATTCCCATAGGGACTAACTGCGCGCCACTTTTAGCTGATCTATTTCTTTTCTCGTACGAGGCCAAGTTTTTACTAGGGCTTACACAGAAAAAACGAAAGCATTTAGCTCAGTCCTTTAATTTCAGCTTCCGCTACATAGACGATGTACTTTCTCTTAATAATCCAAAATTCAAGGAATATTTACATCAGATCCATCCCAATGAGCTTGAAAATAAAGAGACTACTGATACACCTACTTCAGCTTCGTACTTAGATCTTATAATATACATTGACGAAGATGGACGTTTGAAATCTAAGCTATATGACAAACGTGATGACTTTATATGACAAAAATGATGACTTTAACTTCCCAATTGTGAACTTTCTCTTTCTGAGCAGCAATATACCTACCTCTCCAGCATATGGAGTGTACATTTCACAGTTGATTCGTTACTGCCGAGCATGTAGTGTATACAGTGATCTTTTGAATAGAGCAAAAACACTGTCCCAAAAGCTGCTTAGTCAGGGATTTGATTAGCCTTTGTTACTTTCATCCCTTCAGAAATTATAAGGCCGTCACCATGACATCATTGATAGATATGACATGTCTGCGTCCCAAATGAAAACGGACATTTTTAGCTAGATTTCACGTCTTCACGGATTTGACATACCCAGTATTGACTCGACCCTGGATTGTTTCACTAGTAGTGTGACGGGTGTCACTAGTGGAGCAGGACATGCTTACCTTCCGGAGCACCTGATGTCACTACCGGTTTTTAGGGGAGTTCACACTGTCAGTGGTTTTAGTTTTTTGTGTTGTCTTGTATATCATACTGTAAAATTTTAGTTTTGTCTTTGTTGGTGATGTTCGTGCTACTGGTTTGTCCTGGTAAATGTTTGAATACTCAAAAGACTTACATGTACAACAGCTTTTCAAATTTTTACCTTGGTACTGTTTGAGGGTTAGAGAAGTAACACGTACTATGGATTTTTATTGATTTTGTCTATGGGTTAGAAAATGGCAACTCCAATCAGCCTCAAATCAGTCTTTCAAAATATATACCTCACTGATCGTGTGACGGGTGTCGCTAGTGGAGCAGGACATGCTTCCCTGCCGGAGCACCCGATGTCACTCCCGCTTTTCATGGGAATTCACACTATGAGTGTCTTAGTTCTTAATGTCATCCTTTTTATTTCCGAGCATTGTGGCTGCCTCATGTCCTTGTTTTGTCTTTGTTTTTATCTGTTGCCGTTTTTACCATGTCTTTGGACTTCGATTTTTGTAATCATCCCTTCCCTTGTTCCTTCAGTATTCTACTGCCGTTGTTTCGAATTATTAAAAAAAAGATAACAGCCTGAATTGTCGAAAATCTTAATCGCATTACAAAAACAGGATAACAGCAAACACCTACAATGGCCAGGAACTACAATCACATGCCACAATTTACAAGCAAACTGCACCAAATAAAAACAATAATGAAAACAAGAGACAAACATAAATAACTATAGGAACTATAGCCGTGGCCTCGTGGATTGTGGCATGCCACAATCCACGAGGCCACGGCTCACGAAATACTTTTAGAAAAGAAAAGAGATAAACGTAATGGATAGAATACAAAAAAAATTAGTTGCATAAAAAAAAAGAAAATTTCGTTATGCTGTACACGTGTTTCAAGGAGTAACCGCCCATCAGCAGCATTAAAATCAAATAATATGGAAAGCCATTATCCGAAAGTATTCTAAAAAGAAGTACTAATCCCCCCAAATCGAAACAGGAAGCAAAATCCAGTACCAAGCACCAGTCCGGCACTGAGTGCTTTACACGGAATGAAGCCTTGGTATTTTTAAGTGGTTAGAATTTTGATTAAAAAAGGTAAATTTCTATTACACGCAAGGTAAAATTTTAATGTCAGACAAGTCTGCTTATTGGGCCGGTGAATACCCCCGGGGACCTCTGGTCCACCAGCAGTGGCACCGGCCAAATGGTTCAAAATACGAAAAACTCGGAAAGAAGTCAAATTATCAGAATATAATTTACAGAATTGAACAAGTTTATCACAAAAAAGGAAAGAAAATCAAGTTGTAAACAGAGATAAAATAGAGCATAAAATTGTAAAATTATCTTGAAGATGAAATCTAAAAAAATGAAAAACAAATGTGTAATGGCAAGTTTATCTGGAATTCACCACTCCAAAGAACAGTAAATTACCATGAATTATCGTAACTGTTCCACTAAATCCCAGAAGATTTTGTTTGTTGCTTGAGCTGGTGAAGGTTACAGCAAGAAAATTCTGGAGAGACAATATGCTATTCTCAAAAGCATCCCCACAATACCTATAAATGTCAATCAAATCTGTTGATAACATACAATGTACATATAATTCTATATTATGATGCAAATTTTAGTTATTTTAAGTTATGGCACTAAATTAACACATAATAAAATATATGTGTGAGTGCTTATGTGTTTGTGTTTATACAAATACGTTTACGATATATCTTGTTCATATTATTAAAGTTGCGATTTTTTGTACCATAAACTACTATACAATTTCAACAATAATGAAATACGCAAATGTCTTCCAAACTGTTGAAATTTATTTAGTAATATATGTTTCAGTCAAAAAATGTTTAAAGTTAACTTTTAATCTGATGAAAGCGAGTTCTAATACAAAATTTTATCAATCCATACTACAGGAAAGTTAACCTAAATCCAGGCAGATAATAATAAATCCAGAAGTTGGTATACTTCTAACATATATGAATAAATAAAATATATACAATACAAAAAAAAATAATAAGAATAAAATGGACCTTTTTTAACTTAAATATTAGAACCTTTCAAGGTTTGTTTATTTTTTAAGTTTGAAAAAAAACTCAGCAGACCTACATGATACAGTATCAAAATATAGACGAAGCATTAATGTTACAGTAATTAAAATGTTGAAAACTCCTTATTGAATTACGTTGTTGCATACTCATTTTTGTGGCAGGGTCAGGCCATAATTTCGAAAGACTGGTAGCAAACAATCGTTGATTAAACTGTACAAGAAAACCGTCACACTGCAGGTCTAGAGGGTCATTATAGAATACTCAATTAACCACCAACAACACCTTTCTTTACCACCCCAACCCCCTCCCAGTGACATTCAAATCTCTAATTGTTGCATCAATATCATTTCTTTGTTCTTTTATTTTTTTTATTGATTGATTAACAGTTTCATTTAAGATTTTTACTGAGCAAGTGATCATACTTAATTTCTGGTTGTCCAGGTAGGTCACTTCTTATCCCGACAGTGGATACACATTCACCAGAGTCAGTTACTTCTACATCAAACGAATGAAACTTTAATAAGAATTTGCTGTTGTCTGGTCCCTATAATATTAGCAACTGTAAATTCAAATATATCAAAAACCATCCAATCAAAGAATGCTTTTCTTTGAATATTCTACTTTGCAATAATTGTCACATTAAACGAAATGCTTGACTATCAGTTTCCTCCAACATAGTTCTATTGTTATAAAATTATTGTTTTTGTTGTTTGTAGAGCATGCTTTCAACTCACAATTACTTGCAATTTATATCTGATGTTACATTGCTTCATTAAAATAGATATAAGAATCTAACACCAGGAAGAGTGCAAAATAGAAAAATCTCAGACATCCTAGGGTACGATTTAAGGCACTCGGACGAAGCGCTAGACATCTTATTTGAAGGTTTCGTTAAATTTGGCATTAGCACCCTCAATAGTGTTTGATTGTTTTTTCTCTTATCATTAAAAATCGAACAATCAACGTCGAACCGACTATGACTATTGCTGACATCAGGGAATTACTCCCTCTTCTCGACGTCATAAAACATGAAGCACGCGTCCAAGTTGGCTTATATTTGTTCTTGTTCATTTTTGTTTATTTGTTTTGTCTTTGTCATACTATCTCACTTCGTGTTGGATTTGCCGTGATTTTGGATTTATGATTTTTAGAATTCCCCCTTTCCTCGTTCTTGCTTCGGTATTCGTTTGACGATGTATTTGTGCCAAAAATAAAAGCATTTATGATGTATTTCAATTTAAATTTTAGTTTCTGTTGCAGTCAGTATTCACATTAATACTTTTGAATTCGATACTTTTCGATCTATGCAGACTCAATCAATGGATTACTTTTTCATGTTAAAAATTTCCATGTGCCCTGTTTCTTTGGTATCTGATGGTTAAAGCAAACAAAACTTCAAGAAAATACAGTTTGTTAGCAAAATAAATATTCTCATATTTGTGAAAATTGGTAATTTTTAAACTATCTATTTGGATGATGCATGCAATTATTTATCCAATTTTAAAATTGAGTTCCGACTCATACTGGATAAAAGTAGACCCTCATATTAACCATCATTTTAATACCGGTACCCTTATGTTACCCCTGAGAAATTTTCACAACATAACAGGTGAATCGAGTGCACCTGCAATACTCGACTGATCTTCACGTGTAAATGTAAAATAATGATAGAGAAAAATATCCATTTAATAATGAGAACAATGTCAAAATGTTAATTATTAAACACATACCAGTGAAAAAGAATATTTTCACTGACTGGGTAACCCCAAAATACTAACTTTTTATTCCAACCAAATCTGCGAATTCCCTATCGTTTGATATGTGTGTTTCCCATGATAAGTTGTTACGTTCGTATGATTCGTCAGTTATCCGTTTATCCGGTTACCTCTTCTATAATGAATAGAGTGACTTAATATCAGTTTATACTTTGTTTGGAAAACCTACTGAATTAGCGATAACATACTTTGAAGATGAAATTACATTTCTTCCGCTGAAAATAAGGCCCTGGAAAATTCGGACTTGTTATCTTGACAATAGGATTTGCTCCATTTAGTTCATATATACCTCCACAATCTACAAAGTATACATATGGATAAAAATATATGTTGCGAGACAGCTGTAGACAAAGTAAGAATATTTGTGAAGCTGTCGCACGTGAAGAAAAACGAAATTAAAATATAAAATAAAATTAAAATCTAAAATAAATATTCAAGATAGAAAAGGCTCAAATTTTCGGAATTTACTCCTTTAGCGAGGGTGTAAAGAGAAAAGATACAAAATCGTGCTCGGAGACGCGCTTCAGTACCGTCCTCCAACTACAATAATATAAGCCCTGTAATTGGAACATTAAGAACACGGAAAAAAAGAAAACTTTTTAACGCTCAGTGTTTACTGGTATACATGCAAGATCTTCAAACCAATCAATAAATGACCAAAAACAAACAACGGACGACTTGTAGACACATAAACGATGTCTAATCTAACATTTATTCCTCTAGGACGCACAGTACCAAGGCGATGGATGATACGCTGTTCAAGCCCACATCTATGGTCACACCCTCGGTGGCCCTCCATTTTAGTTAGACCTGTAGATCCTGTTTGCTCTGTCCATGAAGACAAAAATGATTGCAGTCTTGTTCATTTCAAACAGAATGTGAATTTCCAGCAAAATGATCCCCCAATCGGTGGCTTGTCTCCCCAAGATATAGTTTAGAGCACAGCTTACAGATAATCGGATAAACCACATTTTCTGTAATACAGGTAAAACCATTATACATTGTAAACACATTGTCTGGACCGCGGACTTCGCTTGTTTCTAATAAAAAAGGACAGGTAACACATCGAACTCTTTTGCATCATCTCATTGCTCGATAGACAGCAATAGCTTTTGTTGGTTTGAGAGCACTACTGACTAAAAGTTAACGAAAAGCTTTGCCCCTTCTGTATGCTGTAAGGGAGAAGGAAATACTACAGCAATCTGAGGAATTCGTCTGGACAATTTGGTAAATTTATTTAGCAAAAATGTTTCTGATGGCGACGTTATGGGGATGGAAATTTTAAACCACAGTGACCCTGTCGCGGTTTCCCTTTGGTTCCGTTTTTTGTCTTTGCAGGAAACATATTCTAATGCCCAGTCAACAACGATTTTTGGGTAACGATGCTCAAAGAATCTACACTACTGCCTAAAATCATTGTCATCACTGCATGGACACCTAAATCGCAAAAAACGTACATTCGGGTATAGCATCTTAACTCCAAATATTTTGGCCTAATCTCTCTTTTTAGATTTAAATTTTATTTCATATTTTTTTTCGTTGTTCTCTATGTATGACAGCTACACAAACATTCTCACTCTGTCTATTTGATATACTTATAGATATAGATTTCAAAATATACTGTACAAATTGAAAAATTATTAGAATCTAATTCGAAAAAAAACTATAAGAGTCTGTTTTTAAAACTTTTTATTTGAGTAATTCCATTTCAAAACAAATTATAATAAAATAATTTGATCTGCACTTAAGAGGCATAAGTTGTCGAAATATGCATATGCAGAAACTAAATTCGCAATTACTTCGGTATTTTGTTATTATTTACTACTTTTTTCTGATTTAAAAGAACTATTTGATTTTATTAGTAAATAAATAGTTTTGAATGTCATTTAAGGGGGTAGAGATACCTCTGTTTTTTATTTTTTATTACTGACACAAACAAATAGATTCATTAAAGTAGGTATTATCAAAATTTTAAAATTGTTATTTTTTTTCCACACAGCAAATAAATATTAATTTTGTCATGAAGACAAATACCCAACATCAAGTTATTTATAATGAGTGCATTTTACTCTATATTTTTGCAATGCTGTCCAAACGAAAATAACGAAAATATGTAAAAGTCGGATTTCTTCCAAGGGAGGTAATTTATAGCACACATTCAGCAATTTTATTGATTTTTACCAACTTAATTCTAAATTAAGAAAAAATGGGCTGGTAGAATTTTCTAAAATTTTATTATATCATACAGAAACTAGTTTTCTTTATATTCTAATTTCTTGGTGAAAATTAAACGACAGAATTTTTTTTTACAAGAGGTGTTTAATAGTGATCAAAATAGAGTAAAAATTTCAGCCTATATTATTCAGATCACTCATGTATTTCAGTTCAAACTATTTAAATTTACTATCACTATTCATGCTTACTTTCACACATGTCTAAACTACAGAATTTTGCATTTGCAATAATTTAAAATCAAATACATATTATTTAGAGCCAATTTTATATCCCACAATCAAGTCCTGAACGGACCAAATAATATGAGGAAACAGGGTATCTTTGATGACCACTAGAAATAAAACGTGACAGTAAAAATTGTTGAAAATTGCTGAAAGTCGACATGAACAAGTGTAGTTTCAATGCTGAAAATATTAAGATAATTAAACAAGTGGAAAATTTTAGGCTTCCCCCCTAAGTAAGCAAGAACCACTGTCAGTTGTAAACGAATAATTACAAAGGAAAAAAGAAACAAAGACTTGACATGGGTATGACACAGAAAGGAAAACAATGTCATAACTGGCGTGTGTCTGAAAGGATCGTGCGAAAAGAAAGGTCGGGAAAAAGTGAAAGGGGATAGAAGAAAAAGTAAAGGGTAACCAAATACCGAAGTTACTGTGAATTTTGATTCTGCATATGCACATTTCGACAACTTATGTCTCTTCAGTGCAGATAAAATCTAAACATGTGGAAGACCATAATGTCAAAGATGTTTAAAAACTGATAGAGAACAAATTACCAAATATGATCTAAATAGGAAAGCAAAATCAGCTAAGGACAGAGCTTTGCATGAGGTAGATACTCCTTAGTGTCGACAAAATTTAAAAAATTAGATATTGTAAGGTTTTAGATAGAATCGGCTTTCGGGTCAGCACCGAAGGTGTGAGAAAGGAGAAAACGGACAAGAAAAGGAGAAAAGAGTAAAGCACCAGGAAAAGGAAACCCGGAGAAAAAGACAGGAAAGAGGAAAGGAAGGCGAGAAAAGGAGAAAACGCGGGAGAAAGGATCAAGGCACCCACCCGTCCGACCCCTATCCTGTATTGAATTATCAGCATTTAATGATTTTCCTTTGATTTTTATTTAAATTTTGAGCTATCTGTTTTACTGTTTACTGTTTTTACTGTTTACCAAATTGTGCATGAAAATAATGGCAAAAATGTATTTGCGATCTCCTTCCAACAGTGGAAACACGTGGTACGAAACCAGAGATGGACTGTTTTCCTGTTGCTGCATTTCGTATATTAATGAATTCTTCAATGTCAACCATATCTAAAAGCAAACAAAAAAAAGGATTATTTGGTATTTGATTAAATACTTTTCATCTTGTTGAACGATCTGTAATATGATTTCCAAATGACAAGTTGGCTGTGTGAGATAAAAACAAATTTCAAACTGCTAAATCACTAAATAAACGCATAAAATGCATAATATGGACAAAGACCTTTGTGGGTATTCAATGAAACATACATTTTTTGTCATTTAAAAGTTGCTGATTCGTACAACTATAGAAATTAATGAAGTCAAAAATATCGATTTACTTGGAAATACTATTCATAAAGTGTTAGATAAAATCAATTACCAACTATTTTCTGACAAGGGAAGTCATTGTGGCGGAATAAAACAAATGAATCCGTGGTCGGAAGACTAATGGGGTCAGACCACATGCCATCTTCTCTGCAACAGAAGTGTAATGTTAGGTCCTCGGCATAGTTACCATCTGGTACAGAACCATTATTCTTCATATCTCCACTATCATCAAATTTGACGACCCCATCAAGAAATCCTAGGATATATGTTATGATGTATTAACATTAACAACAAATGATGTTTACAGACACATTTTCGGGGCTTATATGATACCATCTCGAAAGTCTTTGCACCAGTGTTGTGTAAAGACATTGAAACAAATGGCACTCCAGACGGTTACCAGTTGTCATAATAATTATAACAGATCGTTACTATGTCTGCATCACACAAATGAGATTTAAAATATACGTGCAGACTCAGAGTTTCTTACTGGACTAACAATTACTGAATTTGACAAATTTTGTTATTGACCAAGTGAAATGTGACGAGTACCACTAGACATGAAGCTTACACTTTGCGGAGAGCGGGATACTTTTCTAAGTTTCCGTGGAGTTTAACGTTGTAACTGATTTATGTTGTGTTGAATGTCCAGTCCTTTGCAATATTGTTTCTGTTGACTTCGATCGTGCTATATATAAAATGTACATATCTTTTTGAAGTTATATTTTGAAATTTCTCTTGTGCGTCATGCCTCGGTATTTCTTTTCTGAATGACTTTTTATATTTTGTAATTGTCATTTTTTTCTATACTACTTACTTTTTTCGTTATTAAAAATGAAATATCTGTACCGTTCTACACTGTTTAATTATGAATTCAAAAATGCATCACATCGTAAAGGGGACTTTTGTACTTAAAAAATGTAAGAGTCGTATAAACTGGCAATAAAATACAAATAATTCCTTTCTGTGCTCCTTGAAATGTTATCGAGATGTTCAATTACATTGACGAAAAAGTTTGTTTTGCACCCCAAATCAGAATTGGTATGTACGAGACTTTAATCTATATACTTCATTGCGCAAGTTTTCATTTTTAAACCTGAATAAAAATATTTATCATTTAAGGAATCTTTAATAAGCCACACTTTAAATATGTCTCACCGCTGTTTGATCTGCACTGAAATGACATATGCAGAAGCTAAATTTCCAGTTACTTCGGTATTTTGTTATCTATCACTTCGGTATTTAGTTATTTGTTACCACTGGGTCGACGCCTCTGCTGGTTGACTGTTTGTCCCCGAGGGTATTCACCACCCAGTAGTCAGTATTTCGGTGCTGACCCGAAAGCTGATTGTATTTCGAACCTTGCAATTCCTAAATCTTTGTAAATTTTGTTGAAAATTAAGGAGTATCTCCCTCATTCAAAGCTCTGTCCTTAGCTGATTATGGCTTTACTTTTAGATCATGTTAGGCATTTGTTCTCTATCAGTTTATTTAGCATACATGTATTTGATTTTATGGTCTTCGAAACGTTTAGATTTTATCTGCACTGAAGAGACATAAGTTGTCGAAATGCGCATATGAAGAATTTAAATTCACAGTTACTTCTGTAGTTAGTTATTCGATAAACTGTATTACAATACCAATGAACATTTAAGTTATGTCATACCCGTAGGACACTCTCCTTGTTGACGTAGAATGCAATATGATCCTTTTTGCCACTGTGTTTCAGGTCCAAGAGGTTTACTTGATTGCTTGGAGCAGAAGTGATACGTAACCTTGTCAGTGCTTATCGAAATATCCGAATTAAGTATGTCTGACCATGCCATTGGTTCAGTGATTTGTGTTATGTAACTGCTGATGAAATCTTTAGGACATCCGTCTTTAGATTTTATCATTGCAAATGATTCCCGTGGCCAGCGGGAATACCGTATCGCAGATTCTATAAAAAATAATAATGATATTTCCTTAGTTTATTAAATACGTACAGTGCACTTGCTTACATACTAGAATATTTCTATAGCATTTAGATAAAACTGAACCAGCAACAGCACGGGTTTTTTGGAACCCCCATTGATAGATTTCATAACTCTGCAAAACCCAGTCTTTCAATATATCGTTTGCCTAATGTTGGTATGTTGTGGTACAGGTGTTGTGTTTTTGTTTTCCTCCTTGGACCTTTTCAAAATATGTCATGCTTGTTTAAATCATAAATTATTTTTATAAAGCTCTCTTTCGGTTATTTCTTTATTTCAAAATTCAAATGACATTAATACGATAATATAAAAATATTGACTTTGATATAGATTGCTGCAAGGATTTATTAACATGAAAAAGTAATAATCACAAGCTAAAGGCAAGGTGCGTATTACCTTTAGAGGGTAGTTGACAGTAAAGTTATATAGTACATGTATATGTTTATACACAAGGAAAGAAGAATTTTTTTTATACCTTAGGCATGTCATTATATTTTTTATCATATGTTTATAGGAAATCAAAGTAAAATTTTACCCCTTGATAACACTGTCGATCTTTTTTTATTTAGTCCAACTATCTTCAATTTGTTCACAACCGTTTGGGATGACTTTTGTTATCAACTGCTTCCGGTTTATATCACCTGCTTAATCCATAACTGTATTATCAGTCATATTCGAAATGGATTTTACGCTACACAAATGTTTTTTTTTAATTATCTTTTGAAAAAATATTTTGCTTTATCTTTTTCACATTTGAAACAGTATCCGTCGTTCGTGTGAAATTACGCTTTATGCTTTATGCTTTTTATTTGTTCTCTTTAAAGATTCAATGTTTTAAGGTTTGAATTCAAAATTGCGATTCCTGAAATTAATCTTCTGAGATAGCGTATGAAATAGGGGATGCATTTCTAGCTTGAATCATATATTATAAAAAATGGAAGAATGTGTCCATGGGAGGTACAAACACGGAAATGGATAGGGTTCTATCTTGTGTGATAATTAGGCATGTGATAAAGTTTGGTTTTGATCGCATACAGGATACTCAAGTAATCATCCAGAAACCAAAATTTTATTGAAATGTTAGTCTAGTTTTAGCAATTGTATCCTTGACCTTAGAGGTACCTTAGAGGTACCAACCCGGTAATCAATAAGGTTCTGTTTTGGTTGATAAGTAAGTTTGTGACCAAGTTTGGTTTTGATACACTGAAGAATACTCAAGTTGTCATCCAGAAACCAAAATTTTATTGAAATATTAGTCTGTTTTTAGCAACTTTGACCTTGATCTTGGGGGTACCAAAGCGGAAATCAATAGGGTTCTGTCTTGGGTAATACGTAAGCATGTGAGCAAGTTTGATTTTTATCCAATGCAGGATACTCAAGTTATCATCCGGAAACCAAAATGTTATTGAAATTTTAGTCTATTTTTAGTAACCGTGACCTTTATTTTGAGGGTACCAAACTGGAAATCAATAGGAATCTGTCTTTGGTGATAAGCAAGCATGTAAGTAAGTTTGGTTTTCATCCGACGCAGGATACTCAAGTTATCATCCGGAAACCAAAACGATGGACGTACGTACGGACGTACGGATCAGAGTAAACCTTAATGCCCCCAACCGCCCAGCGGCGGGGCATAAAAAATGATAACATGTAACTTTTCATATCAGACCCGTTATCAGCCCATGGTCAAAATCATCCCTCGAGTCTGTCGTCTCTCGGGCTGATATTCTGACCTAGGGCTGATAATGGGTCTGATATGAAAAGTTGCATGTTATTATTTTTTATCATATGTTATAATCTATATGCATGAAAAATACCAATTTGTGCTTTTAAGGATGCTTGATGGTCACGGTTTGCTATTTTTGTTAAATTTTCGGATTCTCTGGTTTTATCAATTCAAAGGCATTACATTTTTTGCCCACGAACCTCCATGCATATTTAATTTGATAACATCATTTTATACAAAAATGTTCATCATTCTGGCAACATTTCAATAAGTTCTATTTATTTTGTCACCTTCGTTCATGGATAAACGTGGCTTATGTCAAACCCATGAAAAAATCGGAGGAGTTCAGTTTCCCGCCAAATTTTTAATCACTTATATCAGCAACCTACCAATTTTGTTCTCGCTTAAATTACCTCTTTTTCGGTTTTTTACCGACACATAACATTTCTTTGAAATCCTATTTATTTTCAAGTTGACCAGCAAACATCCTTACTTAACAGATGTAAATGATAACTAAATACCGAAGTTACTGTAAATTTATTTACTGCATATGCGCATTCCGACAACTTATGCCTCTTCAGTGCAGATAGAATCTTAACTTTTGGAAGACCATTAACTCAAAAGAATGGCACTTGAATTAGTAATAAAATTGGAAAATTCCATCGAGGTTGTATAACTCGTTCGGAGAACCTACCAAGATTTCAGTCTATGAAAACGTGGAAGCAAAAACAATCATGTAATAAACATTTATCACTAACTCTCCATTAATATGATACAATATTACTTATTACATACTTTTTGATGAAACAGAGTCATAATCGAACATAAAAGTTAAATGAAAATAAATGAGAACGGAACTCTCAATCTAAAAAGAATTAACTACTGAGTTGATTATGCTCTCGGGAAGTGGAGAAATAGAGGCGAATCGAGTGGACGGACACGGGACAAATTATCCACCATCAGAAATAAGGAATTTCTGAAAATCCACACACTGCCAAATATTCACCGCCATTTATACAAATAAATAAATAATTGAAAACAATGATGTCCTTTTTATTCGCTGTTTTATTCATTCTGACATGAGCTATGATGTCAACCGATGCGACTGTATTTCGTTACAAAAGACTCGATCATTAGCAAGGCTCTACTCATTCTATTTATTGTATTCATGTATAACTAGCAACAACTTGATTCCAAATCAACAACGCTTAGCAGCAATTTTGACATCACAATCCATTTGCGAAAGTATTAATAAGTTGTATAAAAAACAGTCAATCTCGTGTTTCAAGGAGTAACATAGAGATTACACATAGAAACAACTGAAATGCAATACTAATATCCTGTAATTGTGCTACTAGGAGTTCTACAAAATAATCAAGCTTATCTCCTGGGGACACTTGAAGATTTTTTGACCTTTATCATGTTTCCTGAAAATGTGTTGCCAGTATGTCAGCTTGTTTTCGAATTTTTTTTTCCTTTTTGAAATTATACACATAAAATTTAAGTATTTCAAAGCTTGCAGTTTTTCAGATCCATGGCCAGCCCATATCAATTATTTAAGATAATTACTCACAGAAATATTAAGTTCGTATAAAATAGGAAGATCACTTAACTAGGGAATATTGCACTTTTAAAACGCTTTTCTAGCAGTAAGACACAACTATTTCGCTGATTACTTAATTGAGACACCTTTGAATCAGAAATGGGCCATGTATTATTTGAGTTGAAAGATTACGAAATAGTATACGAATTATGAGAAACATTAGATATGAGATAGGTTTTGTCAGTGAAAACATTAGATATGAGATAGGTTTTGTCAGTGAAAACATTAGATATGAGATAGGTTTTGTCAGTGAAAACATTCCTATACAGCAGCCCTTTTTATCTAGAAAACCCACTGAAAGATTGAAAGTAAGTCATATATTGAAAGTCTTTAGTCCATATTTGTGACCTTCACACGATTTAAGTATCTTACCGTAATCAATAGGAGTGTAGTAACAAAAGTAAAAATAGAAATTTCTGTAATGTTTCCTCACTCGTGGATATTCTCCTTTTCTATAAGCAACTGCTTTGTTCATATTTTTTACGCGGAAGAACTGGCGTGAAGAAACCATACCTGAAAATAAAATAAAGCTGTTATGAAAAAAAATTATTATTCATAAAATGAGACAACTGATATTGTTATCATAACGAACTTTTGAAAATTTCGAAAGTAATTATGTAAAAAAAAGTTGCACGAGAAGAGCATCAAAATAATAGGTGTTTACTGTTATCTTTAGTTTGTACATTCTGCCAAACATTAGCAAAATTTTTTAATGTACATTGTTGATTTGGCATTTTGTGTTCACAGATTTTGACTTTTCTTAAATTTTCTTTTAAAGCGGTTTTCAACTCTATCTCAGGTGGTCAATAATAAATAAATAAATTTCCAAATGAATACATAAGTAAGAATCGAAATTCTTAAGTTAGTGAGAAGCGAACCGTCAGTCTAAAACGAACATTCCAAAGACAATGGCAACGTCGAAACAAAACAAAGACATAACATGAGCACGACACAAAATGAAGACACACACATATACAAAAATGAACAACACGGATCCAATAAAAAAAACCATGAGTGAGATCAGGCGTACATGTAGAGTTCTAAGACACCCGTCGTGTTGAACATGTCCACTCCGGTAGTTAAGTTTTTTATACTTCGATTGATAATTAAGGTAGGTCAAAGCGCTTGGACACATCGATTTGATGACAAAATGTGTTTTTTATTTCGAATATATTGAAAAATAAGAATAAGCGAAAAAATCTACTTGTATTTCAAACTACCGAACACGAATGCACTGATCAAAACATTATACTTCTAACGTGTGCAGTAGCAAAGCTGAAAAAGGAAACAAGAACAATTCAATAAACTTCATTAATCGAAAAAAAAAAATAAAACCTCATTTCAATTATATTTGTTTTTCGTTAAAAATTTAGTGAAAAAGATTTTGAGGAGTATTTTTGAACACATATTTTTGAATCACAAAACTTTTAAGGGAAATTAAAAAAAGATGTATTCTGATTGTATATAGCGTTTTATTTATAATGGTTAAGGTGCTACATAATCCTGGCAAAACCATTGTAAATGTGCATTGAAACATTACATAGAATGTGTTTAAAACCTGTTTCATTTATAATCTTTTACTTTTTGCAGAAAGGTGTTATAATATCTGATGGAATTTCAAATTATTTATTCAGACTGGTTGAGGTAACAGAAATTATGTCAAATTTTTCTGCTAAAGTTTAAATGTTACGAGATTTCAATTGAATTTACTGACCTAATTTAAGTCTTTGGAGAAGATTTGGAGTCTTTATATTGTCTTACATGATAAAAGTTGTCGAAATGGCCGTATGCGTCAGAAAAACTCGACGAGATACCTGATTACTAGGTTTCTTGCTCAAAACCCATTACATTTGTATCTCGATCGGCATCGAGTTTAAGGGTTTTTCGCCGAGATTGAAAACTCACACAAGAAACCTAGTATCTCGTGAAAAACCTATTATCTCGGCATTGAGAAATTTTCTATCGCCCGTAAAACCCTCTATCTTGATCGAGATTGTAAGGTTTTATCGAGATGCAATAATAATTTTAGCCAATTACCTTTCATCTCAGTCGAGATCTTATTTCGTAGGAGATTTCATTGCGTAAACTCTCTTTCTCGATGTGATGTAATCATTGACTTATTAAATTAACTTATAAAACACATTTCATCTCTTTTGAGATTTCGTTATTCCGACATTTTCACCGAGATGTCATAATTAATTTTAAACAATTACGACGCCAAATGAAAATCTCGTGTCTCCTTCGATATTTCGTTTCTTTCGAGATATCTTTAAGAAAAACAATCTACCTCGATCGAGATTTTATGTCTTTCCCCAAAGACATATTATTATATGTTTCTGCTTTCACCGAGATGTAATAATAAAGTTTCATCTCGTGTCAAATGTTTCAATTCGGTCAAGATATAGTTTCTTGCGGGGTTTCATTTACAGAAATGTGCACCGTAGCCCTTACTTAACCAGCTGATCAAATTATGCTAGCGGCACAGGACGGAATGATTAGTTTTATCCTATTTACACGTCATACTCACCATCCACAAACTGACATCCATAGCTTGATTTCTGAAATAAAATGATTGGTTCCTTATTTGGAAGTTTCAAAGGAGATTTACGATGCCCATCTATTCGGCAACAAAAATCCCACTTTAAATCCTTTGAATATTCTCCATCAGGTATTTCGTCTTTTACCATTGGTTTACCATTGGTGTCGATAAGAACCGATCCAGATTTAAAACCTTAAATTTAGATTAAAAATTGACTTTTTTACTAAATTGTAATTGACATTACACAGTGCTGAAATAAGTTTTGTGATACTATATCTTTATTATGTGTCCTTAATTGAACCTCAACTCTATTAATTTTATACAGCTCGATACCAAATGTAGCAATCTATCTGAAAACTTACATTATCTAAAGTAGGACATTTGGTTAAAACACATATGCAAAGTTCTGTCCTAAGCTGATTTTGCCTTTTAATTTTGACCCCTTTAATTATTTTGTTCTCTATCAGCTTTTATACATTTTTCGATTTCTCGATTTCCAATTTTTTGATTTCATCTGCACTAGAAGAGACATATCGTTGTGGAAACGGTCATATGTAGAAAGTATATTAACATTTACCTCGGTATTTTGATATCCATAAAGATTATCTGGTTACCTACGCCAATAAATAGCAAAGCCCATGTTTAACTAGATAAAAACTGAAAAATTTTTAAGGTTTGAAATCTGAACTGTGTTCTTTTTGAGATAAAGATTTTCTAAAAGTTGCATCAAACTTCATTCAGCAGCTAAAGAGGAGATAGAAATACCCAAGTATATAAACTACGTTTTTTTTGCAAAAGAGGTTGCATAAAATCAACAAAACCAGCATCGCGAAATGTGTTCAAAATAGTCGGCAACCAATTCAGTGCGTAATTGGTGCATATTTGCAGTTTTAAATGACTTGTTTTCTCAGTGTTTGTGATTTGATGCATGCTCAAATTCTATAGCTTTTGAACGATACTGTAGTTTCCATAATTTGTTACACGCGTAACCTTTTAGCATTATTGATAAGTAAAAGTTTGTGGACACGCCCATAGTGTGTATTAAAAAAGAAAAATAACTAGATTTGCAATTGCAAGTAATAGCCGATGTCACCCCAGACAACTTATTCGATGATTCCTTGCTGTTCGCGGTGTAAAAATCTTCCTAGAAATCAATTTTCGTCGAATTCTGACAATGTTGAAATTTTGACGTATTTTGGCGGCCATCTTGGAAATGGCAGCCATTTTGAAAATTTTAAACACACAGCATACAACTTCAGATGGTGATCCAACTTTGTACCAAGTTTGAAATTATTTGGTCCAGCCATTTTAAAATAATCGCTCGGACAAGAATTATTGGAAGAATAAGAAAAATAA
>MJUU01011165.1:41611-60363 GCA_002080025.1 Modiolus philippinarum
TTTTTTTAAACGCGAGGCTTGCCGAGCGTTTAAATATTTGAAAATTTAACTATCGAGAGTGTAGAAATGTCGTTTCTCACGAGATACGGTTGTGGATTTTATTTCTCTAATGATTTCAAGGAGATTTGGGACAAAATAATGACCCTCCTTTTCTGACGATCTGAGATAAATGTGTTCCTTGAGTGTGACGTCATCAGGCATGGCCGCCTTTTTTCATGACGTTACAATTGCAAAGTCGGAAAACAGCAAACATATTTGACGTCATAATTAAATTTTATCCAATCACCTGCCGAGAACAAAATTCTCTCTAGAGAGGAGAAACGATTTCTCCCACTGTTCAGGATAGGTGAAAACAAGACAGAAATTAGAGATATGCGAATACTCTTGAATACTACATTGTAATTGTAATCAATTCGAACTATAAACAATTTGTTCTAGACGTTAACAATTTCTTATCTTATTGAGACATCTCACTTTTTTTTGCTTAAAAGTAAATTGTGGAAATAGCCTACATCACCATGAAACAATTTTTGTTCTTTTTCATTATACCCCCGATTCAGTGGGCGGTATATAGTGATCATGGCGTTTGTTCGTTCGATCAGCCGTCTGTTCGGTTCGTCCGACTTCAATAGGGGTACACACTTTGTGGCGACACACTCCTCCCAGCCTACTCAGTGGAATTCTATGAAACTTTCACAGAATATTTGGCATGTATTTCTATTGTGCACAATCTATTGAAAATTTTGATATGTATGATTTTCTTTTATTTTTCTGGATTTTTTATTTTTGGAATATCAAATTGGGGAGCGGGTGTATGTATTTTAGTGAGCTTAGCTCACATTTTCTAGTTTGATCTACTTCAAAATCCAACTTACCCTTCTGACATAATAAATTTTAATCTACTGTCATGATCTAGTCCATATTTCATATTTGTTTGATTATCCCACTCTACAAATCGTATACATGTCCAATATTCAATGTGATTAAATGCACGCAAAATACCATTCTTTTTATCTGCACTAGCACCTGCATGTGAAAACAATTAAGATAACGCAGAGGCTTAGATATATTCATTTAATAAAATTTTAGATACTTTTAAACATGCATATATATTTTTCTGCACGTGATTGAAATTTTATTGCATTTAAAATTCTCTAGCTGATAGTGGATGAAGCATTAGGTATCTATGCTAAAAGAATTTCATTCAGGACGAATTAAACAAAGTACCTGATCTGCCTTTAAGTCTGTGTTGTAAATGATAAACATGTAAAAACAAAAATAAATAATTATTGTTTCAGTTGAATCTTCTTCCTTCAATTTCTTACGTAATTTTCTTGTCTGAAATTGTGTTCTTATATCTCTTCGTATATGATAATATTTATTTCGCTATTAAATGTTTGCTTTCAAAGTATTCTACTTCAGACCATGAAGCTTACTCGGTGACCACAAATAGCACAAGCGGACTGTTTCCTTCTGCACGGTTACCTCCTTAGACATACTCCCCAATTAAGATGTTTTTACATCTGATTGCAAAGGTAGCATTAGGAACGGCATTGCTTCTGTTGGTAAATGGTCAGAAATTTATCATATTTTACAAAAAGAAGGGAAATGGAGTAAAAATACATTTGTCAAAATACCAACAAATAAAATGGTACAACGCTTGTGTTGTTGTAATTCCTCGTGCAGTCACCATGACGCTTACACCAAACACTCATACATGTACAAGTCTCTTGCACTAGCTTGAGCGGAATTCAAGTTATAAATGCCAACCAACCGGCTGAAATATATGAATTTCGAGAAAAGATAACAAATTTACGATTGATCAAGTTAACTTTAAACATGAAATACTAGTACGTTTTTTGGTAATAATATAAATTTTTCTTTTACTTTTCATCTCATAGAACAACAAACATGTAGATTTAGTAATTTTCACTTACCTTCGAAATCATTTGACCACGTGTATGGAATAATAGCTTTTGTCCAGTATCTGTCTGTATTAGAAATAGCCAGTCGTTTGTTTCTATGATGTTTATATCTGCCCTTTCTGATATGAAGATTTGGATAATTGTTCTGGAATAGATGTGCTTTAATTTTCATGTGTAATTTAAAAAATATATCATATATGTTTTTTTCTGGTATTTCATGATCATTTTCTCCGCCACTAAAACTGACCGTCATTAAATTACTGAAATACTGCTGAAAGTGACGTTAAACCCCATATCAATCAATCAATCATTTGTAGACAAGAAGATCATTAAAAATATTAGCATGATACATAATTTCAAAGAATGGAATTAACCTTTGTTGTTTTTTCGCCTCTTAAAAATTTTTGTCTGATTATGTGAAACACGTAATCCGTTATCATTATTATTTTTAATGATCTTCTTGTCAACAAATGATTGATAATCTAAGCAAAAATTGACCACAAGTTACAAAATGGTAATTCTTTCTTGACCATACTTTTTGAATGCTTAATCTATTTGCCAGCATATATTTTAAATTATATAACTTGTGTTCTTTTTTATTGCTATTATTTCTAATATTTTCTTCCTCTTTTTTCAACAAATCTGTAAATCTATTAATATTTTGAAACTGTAGCAAAAATGATGTACCTTTTTGAATGGAAATGCATAACAAACTAAATGATATTTTTTATGCTATAAATTTATTTAATTTTAGCTTTGAATATTTTGTAACTTGTGAATTGTGTGTACTAACCATACATTCTTCCAGGCTCTCTGAAATCCAAATTTTTCTAGGATCACTACCTGCTGTTTTTGCTAGGTGCAGTCGATATTCAACGTCCCTTAATTCAGCCTCATCGTTTTCCAATTTTGTTTCCATCCTTAGATTATATTTACCTTCTTTCTCGTCATGTATTTTCATTTTCTGTAAAAAATATAGTCATAAAGGTATAAACAGTGATAAGACAAACAAATAAAATATTAGAAACGAAAAATAATTTTAAAACAAAATGTCATGTCTATAAATTTTGGACAGCAATTTGTAAGTCCTAATCTTTTGTGCTAAACGTTGCAGTGATTCGCTTTCATTAACAATGAAAGTATATAGAGTAAATGCACATGGGACACATTCTCTACAAATACATGATAAAATCAAGACATGGAACAACGCTTTTTCTTAAATGCAATTACACATACAAACATGGTTTTGTTTGCTGTCCTAAATCATCATTATTACTAGATTCAAGTTAATTATGTTTCAATACTATATCTTAATTTGTTTTATTGACATACAAAAATGTTGCTGTTTTACATTTCAAAGGGTTACCAATCGGCAGGAGGGAAAAGATCTTACAAAGTCCGAGGAATAGCGTATTTGATAGTCTGTTTAGACAAATTACATCAACTGCTTCATAAATATTAATATTAGAATTATTATAATTATAAAAACCAATAATATATAGTTAGCCTTCTAAGCCAGTTCTACAAGAATATACTTTTGGAGGCTTGATTATCGAATAATATAATTTTATAAGTATTTACTGGCTGTTATCATTTCCATTTTGAATTAATTATTTTACCATCCCAAACTGCCATCGTGCAAGTTAATGCATTATAGTACCATTGATATTTTAACACCTGAGAATTTTTGTTTATAGTCCAAAAGGAACCTTTTCAGTACAGTATACATTTTGTACCTGAAACGATCAAATCTACACATACTAAGTTAACACATTTTCCTGGTCATAGTATTTCAGTATTGGTAACATAAACTATTTTTACCAACGGGATCAGAAATGGCTGTCAGGAGTCTTCAGCCACCACTGTGAAAAGACAAAGAACTCAAAAAAGTAAGTTTGTTTCCCAACATCAAAGTATGTACCTGATTATTTCAGCCAGCTTTACTTAAAAATTTATTTGTATAATACATATAGTGATGGAACAAAATATGCATTTTTTCTGAGTTTTAAATGTTTTCTGTACATTTTCTTATCAGTATATGTTCGATATTACAACTTTATGTTGTTAACATTGAGGTAGTAGACCTTGGATAAGGGAAATATTTCTTTAAATCAACAAGATGTTTGAAAAGGGCAGTTTTTTCGATGCTATCAAAGCATTTATGTGGAGAAGAATTAAAACCATCTACGTTCCTTACAAGCTTAGAATGTATTAGAGTTATGTCCCTTCACCTAGGTCTACCTCCTTACGTCATTAGAAAAACAGTTCCTAACATTATCTTAATTATTAAACTTGAATAAATTTCCTTTGAACAATTAAAAAACTTATTCGACTCGATGTGAGAGATTTTGTAGTCGACTAGTTCTCGTTGTGTGAACTAATTTCCATTACTGTTCCTCCCAACATGTCCTTCAGTAGGTCTAATGCAATTCATGAAGAAAAGTCAATGGGTGAAAAAATTGTTATACTAGCATTTAATTTCCAACCATTGGAATTAAGTTATTTACGCTCTTGACCAATCAGAAAACTTTGTGAGGTTCATTCCATTATGGATTAGTTTCTAAAAGGTGATGTAACAAATAAACTTACACGTCTATCAAATTTTCTCTTGAAAGTTTGTAATTTCTGTGACTTTTCGCCATTTACAACCATTATCTCAGAATAAAAATCTCTATTGTCTTCTTCAGTGGTAACTACAACCTTATAAATAATAAAATTAACCATTGAAAATTAAATAGTCTCCACAAAACCTAACACAATTTTAAACATTTCTTTCCCTTCAAAAAATATTTTTACCCTATTTTAGATTTTAGAGAGGAAAAACAACTTTACATAGACCTAAGAGCATAAACAATTTGCAAGGAGGTTGTAATTTATGCTATGGAAGTTTACCCCCTTCCCCACTTTAAAAGTTTCAGAGATCATTATAACATTAAACAATTGACTGATTTACAAACATTGCTACAGAAGAATACAATTCTACACAAATAAAATAATGTTTTGAAATTGATAGGGGTACTGTTCTGCTGTTTGAAAAGTGTTGGATTTTTATGTGTCATAAAAAATAGTTTTATATCTGCAAGGCTGAAACAGGATATCGACAACATAAGAAATATAGTTAATGGCTGGATGTCCATGCACAAAGGGACACATTTTCAATGGCATTCCCGTGTGAAGAATTGTAAAAAACGAATAACAAAAATAAAAATAGTTTTCATTTTTTTGCAGTTGCTGGCAAAAAGAAATTTCATTTAAGTGCATGTACTAACCGGGATCATTGTGGTTGACATTTTTTCCGGTGGTTTTGCACCTCCTTTGTCTTTTATACATTCCTTTTTTCACATTGAAATTCTGCTCGGAAATGTTGTTATAACCCTCATATTTATATTCAAAATTCTATTTTTGGTCTAGATTGTTATTTATGGAACCTCAAAACTCTTTTAAAAATACTTGACAGGATTATTTGATGACAGGTAATCTATCTCCTAAAAGTAAGTGCGAACCGAACCGTCAGTCTGAAAAGAACAATCCAAGGACAATGGCAACGTCGGAAAAACGGAGAAACGAAGACATAACATGAGCACGGCACAGAAAAGAAATTGAGGACATGCACATATACAAAAATGAACAACACGGACCCAATGAAAACCATGGGTGAGATCAGGTGCACCGGTAGAGTAAGCATCTCCTGCTTCTCATAAGACACCCGCCGCGTTGAATATGTCAACTCCGGTCGTAAAGTCAAATCCGGTAGGGGAAAATCAAACTTCCTAAATTGTAGGGTTATCAACAGCATTATGATGTTTTTTCCATGAACAAATAAAATTCTTTCAGTAGATTTAGTGTTTATAACCGGGACAACAAAGAAAGCACGGGACTCAAAACTTTCCACTTGCAGTATGAGCAATTAATACTACGTTTTTCACTTTTTTCATGAGATAAATATATTTGCAAATAAATGTTTAAGTAAAGTTCAAGAATCTTTAAAATATCCATGGGTTATAGGACATTCTGTTTTTATAAGCCCTTCATCACGGTCAATAAAAAATGAACCCACTAGGGCTAGTTTGATGCTTTACGCACAGTCTTTTAAAACTCAGGAAAACATACCAAAACTGTAATGGAAATTTTAAAAATTATATATTAAAGACGACGACATTTAAAAGTGTCACGGATAAATTGTAAAATTTTATCTCGTTGTAACACTTCCGGGATCAATGAGCTAGTGCTGCGCATGTCTGAACTTCAGTGTGCTAACGGTTCTGAGGGGTGTGGATTGTCTTAAAAATTTTTCAAAGATGACAATGTAGACAAGAAAAATGACAAGAAATCATCAACAAAGGGTGGTCGTTCCACCGTGAGTGTGGCCACAGGTAAACGACCTGCTACTTCTAAGGCAAACCCAACTACAGATAAAGTAGGTGGAACTTCTGATAATCAAGTCCCATCCTCTAGTCATTCGACGAATAGTAACAATACCATTTTAGCTATACTGACTGCTATCCAAGACAATCAGAAAAATAAAATGACACAATTAACTCTTTATAAGACAGAGTGCAACTTATGATAATGAGTATGATAAGGAAGGTAACTATAATGATCAAGACGAAGGTGATAATTATGATGAAAATGAAACGGAGCCACCTTCTAAAAAGCAAAAGATGATAATGAGTCTAGCGCTTCGCAACCCAGAACTAGTAGATTTTCTCTGTGTCCAAGCGTTTTAACTTACAAGAGGTTTGTGACAAGAAAATTGATAATGTATTGGCAACAACCATTACTGATAATTCAAAAATAGTATGGATGAACAACGATACCAAGAATTGACAAAAGATGATAACAATGCTAGACCACAGAACTGTGAAGAATTTTCAGTAGTTCGCCCAAATCAGTTGATTTGAAATGTCATATCACCTGAAGCCCAGACTGCAGACAAAAAAATGCAATTTATCCAAAAGTCAATCATAAAAACTTCAACTATCATAGCTAAAATTGTTAATGAAATTGCAATTAAAGAAAGTGAGGAGGTTTCAGAGTAAGGTGAATACATAGACAAATGTAATGACGTCTACGCCCTTCTTGGACACACTAATAGACAAATCAACTTGACCAGGGGGAATTTTTTGAAGTCTGAACTTAGGTCTGAATATTTGCATCTGTGTTCCCTATCAGTTCCTTACACCAGTAATTTATTTGGAGATGATGTATCGAAAACAGAAAACAGCAAAAGATATCGAGGACTGTTCGAAAGTTGGGAACAATATACGTTTTGGCTTTGGATATGGCCGAGGCAGGGGACGTTGTGGTTTCCGTAGTAGGGGTAGCACCAGAGGTAGAGGAAAAGGTGCAAGAGGCAGCGGCCGTTCTTACGTTCCTCCAAAAAATTACTCAGGCGGATGGAATCACCAGACTTAAAACAGAGAAAAGAATTAGATTCAAGTGAAGTAAGTACAAATTTCAGGGCAGGTATATTGAAAGAATTTTCAAATGAATGGGAGAAAATCACATCTGACCCTTTTATTTTGAATAAAGTGAAACATTGTCACATTGAATTTTTGGGTGACATCAAACCGTACAAAATTTCAGTGCACAACTAGTGTTTGATGCAACTGAAACTGAAATACTAGAAAAAGAAATTAAAATTTTGATAAGTTTGAAGGTTTCAAAAAAAGTTAATCGTCCAGATACTCCGTTTCTTTATCCCACTTTTCTACGACAAAAGAAAAATGGATAATTTCGTATGATTTTGAATCCTAAAAAGTTAAATCAGTAAATTACAGTACCACCAATATAAATGGACCCTTTAGAAAGTGCATTGAAATTTCCTTATGGAATTTTTACTTAATTGATTAAGCCTGTTTACTCAAAATTAAGAACTCTTGGCTATATAAATGTTGGATACATTGACTCTTATGCGGTGACACATATCAAGAATGTACAGATAATGTGTCGGAAACTGTTAAATTCATGTCAAAACTTATCGTTCACAAAGAAAAATCAGTTTTCAACCCTCGTAAAAGTATAATTTTCATAAGGAATATAATTGATTCTGAACAAATGATTGTTACTTTCACAGACAATAAAAATCCAATATCACAAAGGAATGAAATACCTGTTATCCAAAAGAACTACAACAATTACAGAAGTGACCAGAGATATTAAGTTATAGTATCGTCCTTTTCTGCAGTTGAATATGGCATTTTTTTTTTTGGCAGAAATCCGGAAAATGATATAATCTTAGCATTGAAACAATCTTCAGTAAATTTCGACCAAAACATGTATATTTCAGAGCCAATGAAAACTGAACTATCACGGCAAGTATATATTGTTGAAACCAAGAAAAGACATATTGGTCATGGCAATCCTACATTTACTGTACAAACAAATGCATCCCTTGAAGGATGGGGAGCAGTTCTAGATGAATCTGAGATAGGGGGTAGATGGACAGATATCAGAATAATCCTACCATATAAACTATTCAGAAATTCTAGCAATTTTCTTGGCTCTGAAATTCTATTCAAACAAAATAAAAAACACCCCTGTAAAAATCCTCACTGACAATTCAACAGCAGTTTCCTATATTGCTAACATGGGCGGAACAAAACAAAAGATTGCAACATTTTGACCAAGCATATATGGCTTTGATGTAGAAAGAACAACATCTAGCTTACATGTACTCATATACCATATAAAACTAATATCTCTGCAGACAAAAAGTCAAGAGAGTTTTCTAATCATGTAGAATGGAAATTGCAACCTGAAGTCTTCAGTTAGTTAACCTCCATCTGGACAAAACAGATATAGATTTATTTGCATCTCGACTGAATTTTCAAGTACCATCATTCTATTTAGCCAGATCCTTTGTGTTCTTATGTAGATGCTTTTTCACTTGACTGGTCTGAGTTCAAATTTGTATATTCATTTCCTCCTTTCAGCTTATTGGGTCGTTGCATTCATAAGCTAGGGGAGGACAAAGCTCGGATAATCATTGTCGCCCCTCTTTGGACAACACGGTCCTGGTTTCCCTGACTAATGAAGATTTTAACAGACTCGCAAATCGTTTTACCACAGACCAAACGTCTGTTAACAAAACAGTACAGCAAAAACCTACATCCGTTGTACAAAAAGTTGATAATCATAGTATGTCTGGTGTCCGCAATTATATCCGACAACAAGGTTTTTCTACAGAAATGACAAACGTTCTATTGTCCTCTTGAAGATCAGGAACCAAAATACAATATCAGGTCTATATCAAAAGATGGTTACACTATTGTAACGAAAGGAAAATTAATACACTTCAGTTGTCTGTAACTGATGTATTGGAATTCTTAAAAAAAAAAAAAAAAAAAAAAAAAAAAAAAACTTGTTTTAAAGTAATTTAAAGTAGGATTAGGATACAGTAGCTTGAACACTTGAGCTATCTTATTTTAAGGTTCAATCATAGAGGGAATATCTGTTGGGCGTCACCCGTTAGTTATTAGATACATGAGGGGAATTTTCAATTTGCGTCCATCTAAACCTAGACATTAGAAAACGTAGGACGTCAGTAAAGTTTAAAATTATTTGCGGAAACTTTCGCCAGTGAAGTTTTTTCTTTGAAAAATTTAACATTTATTTAAAATGTTGTATGCTGATTTCGCTTACAAATGCAACGAAAGTCCAGTCACTTCACTAAGCTTGATGAGTGAAAATAGCGTACAAAAGTTATTTTCAGAATATGTTTTTGTTTTACATGTTTTAAATGGCTATATATAAAACAGAGCAGGCCAGGTTTTAAAGAACCTACTGTTAATCTTAAATCGTATCCTCCAGACGGAGGATTATGTTTATACACTGTTCTGAAAGAGTATCCTTTTAGAACAAAACAACATAGAGGGAATCGTGGTGAATTGTTATTGTATTCTCATAACCCAGTTCAAGAGACACATTTTCAAGTTTGATAAAGACAGTGATTATCAGATCTGCAATTGCCACTTCTATTTTCAAAAGTTACAGTGTTCTTTCCGCATAAGTCTCTTCAGCGAGACATAACCAGGAACTTGTTCCATTGATACTAGACAAGGCTGGATGGTCATATGGCAAAACATTTGCTAATTTTTTTGGAAAGAAAATATGCAAAGACTCTAGCTCTTACAGTCTCAACGTTCTAAAGAACTAGGTAAGAGAGTTTTATATCTGTCTAGCCTATTCAATTATTATCATTATAGCGTAAAATTCTCATTTGATCCCGGAAGTGTAAGAACGAAATAAAATTACACAATTATACGAGACTTACATTGGTTAAGTCGATGTTTGATTTGAATTTATGAGTTGTCTAAACACTGAAGGGATTAATTGTCATCCCTCCCTCCCTGTTTTAATAAAATTATTGCAGTTTGTTCGTTGAACACGACCTTTATAATGTTAAAAATTTTGCTTTGAAGACATGCGCAGACATTAAATCCCTTCATTTTTCTGTAGAAGGTTTTGGATTTAGTTTGTGAATTATTTAGGGCCCCAACAATATTAAAAGACAAGAATTTTATAAAACAAATTAAAAAGTCGGTGTTTTTTCTCAGAGAATTTACCACAGTTTGATTCAAAATAAAAATTTCAAAACCTTTTTGTGCATTTACAGACTAAACAACAACTCGAACAAATTGAACACCCGAATCAAATTTTCATTCCTCCATTTTTTTCTGTGTAATTCGCAATTGAGCTTCAAACATAATCTAAATGGTTAAATTTGTACGTAATACTATTTCATTGAGATGGATACACTCATTTGGGATTAAAGAATTACAGGTATTTTCAGATGTTTTGTATAGTTTGGGCTATTCTCTCTTTAAATATCTTTTTGAATGAAAAATACTTTACCGTTCTCGTAACATCTGCTTTTGCCTGCACATTGGAAAAGAATCCCGTAACAAATAGGGTGATTAAAACTGACAGACGAATGTTATTTTTCGTCATTATTTCTTGACTCTAAAATAATAAAAATATAAAACTTTGCTTAATCATGTATACCAATAACAAAAAACTAAGGTGATTAGACTACAACCATTCTAAATATGGTTAAAAACCGTAATAGTGAGTTGCGATTTTCAAATTTTTGTTATGAAGAATTTAAAAATTTAGAATATAATTTCTCTTACCTGATCATTTAAAAACAGTATTTCTGTAGAAAGGTTCTTTATATTATTAGTTATACTTTTTGTGCTGGTATCAATATACACCATTTGTTACACATAATAAGGCTATTAAGAAAATTCCTATTTTGATTAAGCTAAAAGCAACACTAAGACGAGACACTCAGCATTAAGAGATAACCATGTATAGCTTCCATGAAATTTAGTTCCAATTCTTTTGATATCACGTTATGCGTAATTCATTGAAGGGTTTCTTCAAAATAAAGATAAAAAACTGGACAGGTCCAGTCCTTCAATTTTAGCTTCCGTTGTTTAGATGATTTTTTGTCACTTGGGTGATTTTCTTCATCTGATCTATCCAGAAGGACTAGAAGTTAGAATATTGTAGACGCTTCCGAGTGAGCCTCATTCCTTGTCCTTCGTCCTCGGATTGGCCGCGGGGTAGACTTCAAACTAAGTTGTATGACAAATGCGATAACTTCACTTTCCCATGCAGTGTTGACTTCCCTTTTCTTTGTGGCAACATTCCAACAGGGCCGGCGTACGGAGTTTGCATCTCCCGGCTCCTTCGCTGTTCAAGGGCCTGTGGTCGATGCAGTGACTTCCTTGATGGAGCCCAGTTGCTCACAAATGAGCAGCTTGAACAAGGGTATGTTGCCCAAAACTTGAGGTCATCCCTCCAGAAGTTTTGCGGTCGACATCATAATTTTGTGGACCGCTGTGGGATGTCCGTTGCCCAGATGACAACAGATCTTTCCATTGAAAAGCTTAATTGATGTTTTGTCCGCCGGATTTGACCTTGCTGCCGGATTTGATATGTTCAACACGGCTGGTGTCTTATAGAAAGCAGGAGATGCTTACTCTACTGGTGCACCTGATCTCACCCATGGTTTATTATTGGGCGTGTGTTGTTCGTCTTTGTATGTGTGTGTGTCTTCATTTTTCTTTTTTGTGACGTACTTTTGTTGTGTCTTTGTTTCTTTGCTTTTCCGATGTTGCCATTGTCCTTGAGTTGTTCGTTTTAGATTGACGGTTCTGTTCTCACTTACTTATCTAAACTTTCCCAAAAACTTTCCTTTTTTAGCAGTAATATTCCAGCATCCACAGCATGTAACGCTGAATTTCACAACTCATCTGCTACTTGTGTGCCTGTAATTGGTTCAGTGATTTTTTTCAACGTCAAAAAATTACTCCAAGGTAACATTCAGTCACTGTTGCATTGTCACTGCAGAGGTTTTACGGTTGGTATGTTTCTTTTTCGGAAAGGAAAATAGAAACACGGATAGATTTAGTGTATTACAAATTTGACAAACACCAACTATTCTGTATGTTCAAATTTTTCAAATATCTGAGGAAAAGGTTTGCAGAATTTGTTCGTATTTAGCATAAATGTTCAATAAGGTGAGAGAAAGAAATTATGCAAAAAAATCAAAATGACCTCATTTTCTAAGATGGCTGCCAAAATAGGTAAAATTTGTAACTTTGAACGATTTCAACGGAAAATTATTTTAGGTAGATATGAAGCCTTAGAATGAGCTAGAATGAACGAATTAGTAACCTGCGTGACAACAGCTATTGTGTTTGAGATGTATGCTCTTCATTTTTCTTGGATATGGTGTAATTCTACATGATATAATATGTCATGTGTACACTTTGTTTACAACTTTTATCTAAATTCATGTAAATTCTAAAACCTAAGGTTTAACTACCTCCATCGTAGTTTTGTCCTTAGCTCTACTTGATTTTACTGATTATTCGGATTTCGTTTGGTTTTATGGATTTAATAATTTTTTGAAATTGTGAATTTTCTATATTTGGATTCTAGTGTTCCTGATGAGGAATTAATTTCCTAAATGGCCATACAGCTCATTAAAATTATTGCATTTGGAGTTAACACATGTGTGATGCTCTCATGTTCATTAACTCAATAATCTTTGATAAATCCTTTTAAAATATAATTATAATTTACGACATAAGAGAAGATTTGATTAGATGAAAGCAATCATTTCACTTATAATAAAAACAATCCGGATGTTTTAACAAACGACCTCGATTTGACATCACACAATGAACAGCCCAATAGTTTCCTGTTGAACAAAGCCCAATAGTTTCCTGCTGAACAACCACGATATGAAATCACAGCAAAACCCCAAAAAGCCTAACATAATATATCAGTTTCCAACCATAAAACGACTTCTTTATGTGGACCAATAGAATACTGAAGGAACAAAGGATTGGCAATTACAAAAAACAATCTCTAGAGAAATGACTAAAACGATAATGACATTAGACAGCTACAAAACACAGAAATAAAAACGCAACATTCAAATTAATTCACTTACATTGTGAACTCCAATAAAACGGAGAATTACATCAGGTGCTCGGGAAGGGTAAGCATGTACTCTTAAACTAATGAAACTATTTAATATATAATGAAATAATCATAACCCTCTACTGACGTGAAACATCCAGATTTGTCAAACTTTGGAGGGGTGTTTCCCTCGGGCAGAGCCCTCCTCGGGTTTAGGAATCTGTATGTTTCCCTTACCCGCGTGCCATAATTGTATATTGCTCACATTTCAAATCTAGTTTCTTTTGTATTATCATGTTGTTGTAATTTGTGTTACATCTGGATTGTTTTGCTTCTCTTATGTTTTGCTAAAGTAACAGAACGGTCATCTTGTTTGTGCTTTTCTATGGATTACCTTAAATGAACAAATATAAGTATATGGAATTAACTTACATGGGAGAAAATCCTAACAAATACATGGTAATAATACGAAACTGGAACAATTTTTATTATTGATCTTAAAATTTCGGCTGAAAGGTTTAATTCATAGATGTGTCTCACGTGAGAACGGTGAACGAAGATATATGTACATTGTTGTAGGTAGAGAACAAGCCTACTTTGTGAAAAAATGACTCCGAATCGGAGAAAAAAATATACAGAGGAAGAAGTGATTAAAATGTTAGAGTTTTTGATCTACAATATATTTGTCCAGTTTGGAGGTCTTGTTTTTCAACAGACTATCGGAATTCCTATGGGCACAAACTGTGCGCCTTTCCTAGCCGCTCTGTTTCTTCACTCTTATGAGGCTGAATTCATCGAAGGGCTTTTTCAAAAATAAAGAAAAAAACTGGCCCATCCTTCAGTTTTAGCTTCCGTTATATAGATGATATTTTGTTATTTAACAATTCTCGCTTTAGTGATTTTATTTATCTGATCCATCCAGAAGAGCTCGAAATTAAGGATACTACAGACACTTCTACATCAGCCTGGTTCCATGACCTTCATCTTGAAATTGACAACAGAGGTAGACTTCAAACTAAGCTGTACGACAAACACGATGACTTCACCTTTCCAATAGTAAACTTCCCTTTTCTTTGTAGCAACATCCGAACAGCGCCGGCATATGGAGTTTACATCTCCCAGCACATTCGCTATTCAAGAGCCTGTGTTCGAAACAGTGCCTTCCTTGATAGGTCCGGTTGATCACAAATAGGCTACTTCAACAAGGGTATGTTACCCAAAACTTGAAGTCATCCCTCCAGAAGTTTTACGGTCGACATCACCATTCTTGTGAACCGCTATGGGATATCTGTTTCACAGATGACAATAGATCTTAATTGTTGTATCCTCTACCGGATATGACTTCACTACCGGATTTGACATGTTCAACACGGCGGGTGTCTTATAAGAAGCAGGAATTGCTTACTCTACCAGTGTACCTGATCTCACCCATGTTTTTTTTATTGGGTCCGTGTTGGTCATCTTTGTGTGTGTGTATCTTCATTTTTCTTTTCTGTACCGTACTCATGGTGTCTCTGATTATTTTTTTTTTTTGTTTCCGATGTTGACATTGTCCATTGATTTTTCGTTTTGGATTGACGGTTCGGTTCTCACTTACTTCACCATGAAGTCGTCATTAGGCCTTCAATAATGAGCAAACGCCCATACCTGATATTAAGTTCAACCCGCATATGACATCACAGCAAAACCTAAAAAAAAAAAACGCTAACAGAATATATCAATCTCCGTTGTGAGATTCAAACCATAAAACGACTTCTTGATGTGTAACATAGAACAGCATACGGTTTTAGTGGAAAATCACTTAACGCTACATCCTTATTTCGCGGAGTCGTCAACAACATAAAAATATCAAGTAAAGTATTCCTATTAAAATGACAGGGACTTGGTGCGTTAAATGTTAAAATAATACTATAAATACAGTATTATTTTAGCATTTAACGCGCCAAGTCCCTGTGATTAAAATGGTTATCTGTTTCCCCACAAAAGGACCAAACCACGATTCTTGGTTTCAAGAAACTAGGCAAATAAAAGCAAGAAATATGGGTCGTTATGATACAGTATACAGATGACAGAATAATAGTTTCACTTAAGAAAATTAGAAAGCTAATTTCTGTATTTTGAGAGCCGATGGGAGCAAATACAAAACAACCGAACATTATTGTCAGGTGTAAAAAACAAAAGGGCTAAAAGACAAAGTGGGTGCAATTTTGAACTGTCCCGACTTGTTACTGGCATTTCAAATGGTTGGTCAAAAAGATTTTGTGGTGCACAAAGTCTCCTCTTCCATAGCGGTAGTGTTATTATTTGAGAGACACTCACTTAAATAAGTACATTATAACTTAAAAGTATGGGGGATCTTTTTAGGGATTCCACTCTGTACGAGACAACTCCTTTGTAAATGAACAAAGAGAGTAATATCAAAACTACTGAATGGAATTGTCAAGGGGTGCTATCCAACCGGAAAAAAGACAACGCAAGTGCTAAGATAAATTGAGTTAATGTCCATAGTTAAAAAACCCGACAAAGATCAAGATTATGAAATGGAACATCACCTTAATTTTGATTGGTGTTCTTAATCTTGAAGTCAACATAAAACCTTCAGCAATAAGCAAACACAAAGAAATAGCAAGTCCGAATTGGCCCTTGGCCCCTTTTCATTTTGGTGTATATCTCTTGTGTCGAAAAATTTCTCAGATATCGAAGTGTAAGGTTTAAAGGGAAAACTATTATATATACAAAATGATATAATATGAATTTTTGTAATTTTAGAATGTAAAAAAAACCCTTAATTTGCATGAATGATCTCTAAAGATATGAAAACTTTTACCTTTACCTGTTTATTCCGCCTCTGTGGTCGTACTTACTATTTTTACGTCTATTTGAAAAAAAAATGTATTTTATACTTTTATCAATAATTAATTTGCAAAACAAAAAATGCAAGGACACGAACGAACAGTTTCCAACAAAATACCTCTTTGTTTGGCCTTCAACAATAAAACATAAACTTTAACAATAAAACATATGGAAAGGATTAAATATTCATCTCAGATGAATTCTTTGAAGTTATAATAAATCAATTTCTACATACTTTGTACAAAGAATATTATCTAGATACTTTTCTTTTGTTCGAAATACATAACCCATAAAAGTCAAGATAACTAATACTACGTTAGTATATATGATTTTACGGATGGCAACGAGTACTCGAGTACTCAGCCCGGAAGTCAAGAGCAATATTCATACTAGAGAACTTGAATTTTAAAATGCTTGATTGTCATGTTGTTTTAAACCATGCAATTTTTTCTATACGACCTTGAAAAATGCTTGTTAAACACTGTCGCACTACGAAAGCAAAATTAAACTGAAAACTTCCCGAAGCGTTTAGTAAAGAACCATCAAGTATTTCAATAGACATCGGCAGTATCAATTAGAGACCAGTACACATGAAAATTGTCAGGTCATTTGATTCCATTTGATCCACTATACTGTCGATATCCACTATCACGCAAAGAACGCAAGTTACATTCCTGCTTATCGGTTTGTTTTATCAGTTTCTGCAAAACGAGGATGAGAAATATCATGCAAATAAGCTGTTTGCGAGTTACGCCACATTTAGATAAAACATTTCATATCTTCTATAAAACTTCTTTAATATTTTACGAAAGGATATGGAGTAAATGAACATGAGACCATAACACATTTTGGGAACTGGTGTTTTGTATATAAAAGCAGATATATATCGCAGACTCAGTACGCCAACTCATTCTGTACGGCTGTGTGTGTTCTCTCGTGTTCGGTATCGCCCCACAAAATTTCAATGATCATATTTTTGCTTTTGGTCGCATCAGGGAATGTGCATCCTAATCCGGGTCCGTCCGGTGACCTGTCTGTTTGTCACATAAATTCACGGAGTCTTTACTCCTTCGATCATGATCTAAAAACTAATCGCACAAAAATAGACGAGATAGAAGCCATATTATGTCTTCAGTATCAATATGATATTATATGTATCAGTGAGACCTGGCTCAAGTCCAGTATCTTTGATGAAGATATCAAAATTGATAACTATTCTGTTTATCGCAAAGACAGGATAGACCAGTCTGGTTACGGTGGTGTTTTGATCTATTTTTCGAATCACTTACACTGCGAACGGCGCACTGAATTTGAGATCCCCGGTATGGAGTATCTATGTGTAGAACTTAAGAATAACCATAAATCTATTCTCGTTGCTGTTTGTTATAGACCTCCTACGAACCAATCGGAACAAAGAAAACGGTTCATTGAAAATTTCAAATCGGTTATTGAAAATATGAAAACATATCCGTCGGATCTAATGATCCTAACGGGCGACTTCAACGATAAATGCTCTTCGTGGTCCGATAACCACGCAAATAGTGAGCTCGGATTGCATTTATTTACCTTGACGTCCTCATATAACCTTGCTCAATTAATAAACGAGCCAACGAGATACACAAACGAGTCATCATCAATACTAGATTTGATATTCGTAGATAATGATAAATTTGTTATAGATTACGGGGTAAAACCACCGTTATTAAATCTTGACCATTGTAGTATTTATTGTAAGTTAAATTTTAAAGTGAATAAATCTCATGCCTACAAGCGGCGAATGTGGGATTATAAATTTGCAGTTTACGATAGCCTAAACACTGCGTTAAGTAACGCCCCGTTTGACTCGGCTTATGATATTTACGACGATTTAGATGACATTGTTTCGTATACAAATGGATTAATTATGTCCACATGCTCTGAATTCATTCCAAATAAAGTCGTCACAATTCGTCCCAAGGACAAACCTTGGATGAGTAATGAGGTACGACGAGCGATACGTCATCGAAATAGATGTTATAAAAAATTTCAACGAACTCAACGCGACGAAGATAAAATGTTGCATATTATTGCAAGACGAGAAGTGAACCGTCTTAAACGTGATGCCATTCATAGATACGAAGCCAAAACAATAAAAACACTTTCTAGCACTAATGTTGATCCGAAAAAATTTTGGAGTCTTAGCAAATCAGTTCTTGGATTTAATTCAGATAGAGTTATCCCCCCTCTAAAAGAAAATAACTCAATTTTGTCTGATGACTTAGATAAAGCTGAAGAGTTCAATAATTATTTTGCCTCTCAAATGTGTGTGACTCAAGATGACAACGAACTACCAGCTCTTCCTCAGTTAACATATTAAACAGACCAGCGTATTAGTGATATATATGCACAGGACACTGAAGTTTTTAAATATTTAAGTCAGGTTAATACTAGGAAGGCAGTTGGCCATGATGGTTTATCTAATCATGTTCTCAGAAACTGTGCTAGATCTTTGTATAAACCACTAACTAAACTATTTAATTATTCCCTTAGTCTGGG
>MJUU01011166.1:7439-57033 GCA_002080025.1 Modiolus philippinarum
TCTTTCGAAATTGGACAAATATAAAATTCACCATTTTTTAGCCTCTTTGAAATTTTACACAAAAATCAAAAGCTTTAGAGAAATTTCATTACAACACTTTAAAACAACTTTTTAAGAGGACCACAACGAAAAAAGTGTGTCTCATTCAAACAGCTTGATTTTAAAACATCTACGCTTTGAATTTTTTCTTTGAAAAAAAATTGCAGAAGGAATAAAAAATCGAACTCAAATTATCTCCCCTTCCTTGTTTTGTACAATAATTACATTCCTTCATGCACATCTCCATATAGTGTCCTTACTTTGTCTTAAATTTCTTCAAAATCCTTCAAGTGGTTAAAGAGGAGTTGCACTTACGAAGTAACCCATAAATAGGGAATCAACGAAAAGTCAATGTTTAATTATCTCCCCTTCCTGGTTTCAGACAATAATTATATTCCTTCATGCACATCTCCATATAGTGTTCTTCCTTTGTGTAAAGTTTCATCAAAATCCTTCATGTGGTTTAAGAGGAGTTGCGCTTACAAGGTAACCCATACTTAGGGAATCAACGAAAAGCCAAAGTCGAATTATCTCCCCTTCCCCGTTTCGGACAATAACTATATTCCTTCATACACATCTCCATAAAGTGTCCTTCCTTTGTGTAAAGATTCATCAAATTCCTTAAAATGGTTTAAGAGGAGTTACGCTTTTGAGGTAACCCATACACAGGGAATCAACAAAAATTCAAAGTCAAATTATCTCCCCTTCCTGGTTTCGGACAATAATTATATTCCTTCATGCATATCTCCATATAGAGTCCTTCCTTTGTTTAAAGTTTCATCAAAATCCTTCACATGGTTTTAGAGGAGTTGCGCTTACAAGAAGTGTGGACAGATGGACAGACGGACTGACACACAGACAGGGTGATTCCTATATACCCCCAACCTTTGTGGGTGGGGGTATAAAAATTTGGACAAATCTTCAGAGCAAGAATGATGGGTCAATTGCTCTCAAGTTTACATGGGTAAATGAAAAATTAAATAAATGAAGTAATTCTTAAAAAGAGTTTACACACATATCACTATGAAAGTTGTAATTTTGTAAAATGATTATGAAATAAATTCAAACAAACACACTCTCTTCTTCTTGTTTAAGAAAAAGATTTATAACATTGATCACATTAATCACATTCATCAAAATTCTAAATAATTTTCCTGAACATTTCAACTAAAGATTCCAAATTATTACCCCTATTTCTAAATTTTTGGTCAAAGATTAGTGAGATTATATGGCTCGTGACAGTCAATTACCTAATTTTTTTCATCTTTTATAACATGGATCAATATTTGCAAATATCTGACACTATTTGAACCCCGATACCAACTAAAATTAGAGGGTTATCAAAAAAATACACTGTACTTGCTGAACTTTATACTCAACACAAAACAACAGGACTGGGTTGCACAAAGCTCAATTAAAACTTAATAGACTAGTAAAAGTAAATAGTCTATTAAATTAGTAGGAAATGTTAAAGCTTAATAGACTATTAAATATTTAATAGTCTATTTACTTTTGTGCAACCCTGTCCAGGATTTTATATATCAGTTGGCAATTCAAGGTTTCAATAAATGACATCTTTTAAATATGTCACAAAAAAAAGGACAAAAAAAACAAAAAAACTAGAGAATGTATCTATAAGACACGGATGCCCCGCAATTGTCCCTATTAGTAGATAAATGAAATTTTACCCCATTTCAACCAAAGTCCCTCATGGAAAATTATAATTGGTGAACTGTAAAGTACTTATAAATCATTAAGGTGAATGCTGTGATGGAATATTATAAAGATATCATGTATAGTTGATTAGGAAAAGACTTAAAAACAAAATTCAACCAAAGTCACTCAAGTGTGAAATGTAGGTCATAGACACCTAATTGTTGGTGCTTTGGGTAGTACTCAGGTTAATATTGTGATGCAATATTATTAAGATATCTCTTGAGGTTGCCATACGATGGGAAACTTTAACCATGGGACGTACGTATGTACAGATGGACATATGGACGGACAAGGGTAAATCTATATACCCCTTCCACTTTTGTGAATCACAAACCATATACATGATATAAGTAACAATTACTGAAGATATGTAAAATCTAACTGCATCCTTCAGACATGTAAGACCGTAAACAACTAGTCAATTATACCAAGTTACATTATACATCACAATTAATCAAACAAACAAAAACAGTATTATACATGTATATACATAATACATTCATTATAAATATACCTGATATGGACCTTTCTGTCTCTGACTATAGTATCTACGTATATCAGTGGGATACAGACGATTTCTGTCACGTTTAGGCAAGTTTACTAGGCTCAAGGCTTCAACTAACTTATTTTCAGCCTCAGCTTGTTCCCGTAACTTTTTTTTGTCAACAATAAAAGGCCCAGTGTTATCATCAGCACTTCTAATCCTCAAGCGACCAGCAATAGCTTGTTCTGTGTCCACATCGTCATCTGTTCCACTGCCGTCAAAGTTCTCCACATAGAACATCTTATCACATTTTTGTACATTATCACTAGATCCACTACCGTCATAGTTCTCCACACAGAACATTTTTTTCACATTTTTACATTTAGAGTCCAGTGATTTACATGAAGTTTATCAGTATCCTAAAGATGGAGTTTTTATGTATACATATCCTGTATCGTTTGACACAGGAAGCAATATTAAAATATACAGGAAATTTAATAATTAATCAGCAGTCACCTACACATAATACTTCTTTAAATTCAACCTTACGTCTTGATACTACAGTTAAACCTTTATAAATAGACCACCTGTGAACAAACACCACTGCAGACAGGTCAAATGTCAATTACAATAAAATATACAGGCCATACAGACATGTATAATACACTTTTTAAAAGAGATGTAAAAGGATTCTTTTAAGAACTTCCCATTTTATGATATACTACTTCGTAAAGGTTCCATGGAACCTGGTGTTCGCCTGCTCACTCCACTTTCATTATAATTTGGCCTATATTAAGATGTGGTTACTTATAAGAATTCTAAGAAATAACTTGTCTTCGAGAGTATCAGGAAATTTACCAAAATAAGAACCAAAAATTTTTTAAATCTAACCAAGGGCAATATTTGTTTTGACAAAAATTCAGCCAAAAGGCATGGTTGCTAACAAGAATTAAAAAAAAAAATTGCTTGTCTTGGACTCAGAGTATCAAGAAATTTACCAAAATTGGAATCAAAATTTTTGAGAGAATCTATATTAAGAATTGAAAAACTGCTGGTCTTTGAGAGTTGCAGGAAATTTACCAAAATTGGAACCATATTTTTTATTCTTACATTTCAGAATTATGTCTAGTATGAAAAATTGCAAAAAATATTTGATTGTTTGTGAAAATTTCAATAAACTGCTGCACCAAGAGCGCATGATTTGTCTGTCCACTGTCAACTCGAACTTTATGGCATTGTTGGACCACATCAAAATTTTGATTGAAAAAAAATCAAACAGAATATGTGCCTTACCAAGATGTAACCATTCAACAAATATCAAATTAATATGTAAAAAATGAATTTTCAAAAAAATATTAAGTCCAAGGGCAATAACTGTCCACAAAAATCATTAACAGGAACCAAATTTAAACTTAATCCATAATTTATAAACATACAATCCTAAACTATATATCAAATAAACATATTCACACATTGTAAAGAAAAGGTTGAGAAACTGATGTTTTTCAAAAATTTACGAAGTCCAAGTGTCATAACTCTGTACAAAATCAACCAACCAAGACCAAATTTGAACTTGATCTGTATCTCACCTACATGTGTACATATAGTCATATACCAAATATGAAATCAATATGACAATTGCAAGCAGTTACAGAAAAAAAACTCCGGAAACCTATATTTTTCAAAATTTCACTAAGTCCAAGGGCCATAACTCTATACAAAATCAACCTACCAAAACCAAATTCGAACTTGATCTGTATCTCACCTAGATATACTCATAAACCAAATATGAAATCAATATGTCAAGCGGTTACAGAAAAAACTCCGGAAACCTTTATTTTTCAAAATTTCACTAAGTCCAAGGGCCATAACTCTATTCAAAATCAATAGACCGGAACCAAAATTCAAACTTGATTTGTATCTCACCTAGATATACTCATATACCAAATATCAAATTAACATGTCAAGCGGTTAAAGAAAAAAAACTCCGGAAACCTGTATTTTTCAAAATTTCACTAAGTCCGAGGGCCATAACTCTGTACAAAATCATCAGACTGGAACCAAATTTGAACTTGATCTGTATTTCTCCTAGATATAGTCATATACCAAATATGAAATCAATATGTCAAGCGGTTACAGAAAAAATCCTTGGAAACCAAAAAGTTAACAGACGGATGGACTGACGGACCGACGGACGGACAGACGGAGGATATACCATAATACGTCCGTCTTTCGAAGGGCGTATAAAAATTGTTAGGTCTTGGGATATTTTCAGGAACTGTAATAAAATCCTGAACGTTTAATGTTTATCTACATACTATATGCAACAATTCTACATCAAAATTAAATTTCCTAAGTTAGTGTTTTTCAATTTGTTTAAACATTGTTGATGTTATGAACCAAAGTGAAAATTTAGTCATATTCATTGATGCAGAAAATATGGGTCATGGTGACATGATTCTAGTATGGATGTTGGTTACTACTAAAGATGTAACCACTTACCAATCATCACCCCTCTATGGCATGTAGGCGTTGAGATATAGTGGAAACAAAAAAAATAATTAAAAAAACTAAGTCCAACAAAAGGCAAAATACTGAAAAATTGGAATTATTTTTTTCAAATATATACTTGGGATTCAATAATGAAGTTGTACTGAATATTGTGTCAAAAATTCATTGATATTGAGCATGATTTCAAAAAGTTATTGAAGTTCAAAAAAAGTTTAACATTTGGGTTAACCAAATGTTGATGACGCTACTGACGACGGAATCTACGCAGGGGAGACTTAAATTCTGCATATTAAAAGTGTTTGACACTTTCAAGTCTTCTGGCCTAAGGCTACTAAATTTCAGGAAGGACTAACAATTGTTGTAAAATGGGGATACTTTGCATTTGCAAAATTAAAAAATCTTTGTAAAGCCTTATGCATATTATGTAATCGTTGCATGACTAGTGAATCTTGTTGTTATCCTTTTTGTCTACTGAAAAGATCTTGTTAGTGTCAAACTCTGGTAAAAATTTTATCCTTTCATTGAAAATACGTATTAGTGGTAGTTACTTCAGGGACTGGATATTCGTCTAATGCTGGGGGAGTAGAAGACAACTGATACTGCTAACTAGCATAATTGTAGGTGAAACGGAAAGCAGATTGTGTAAGTCTTTCTTTGCCAATACAAAGCTAGTATCCTAGGCTAAAACTGCAGAGGATCAGAAGAAGCAAGGACCCCAGAGGTGTGGAGTGCAAACCCACCAGCATGACTAGCATGTGGCCACGCCCTGGCTATCATCAACCTTGCCCTAAGATAAAGTCAGTAGATTGATGACAATAAATTGTAAGCCCAATAATATGCCTTCCAATGTCAGAAGAAAATAAAACATACTACACTGTATAAACCATGAAACAAGATAGTCAATGTGTACCTAATGTACATGCACTGGAAAGACTTACCTTCAGACCCTACAGTGTAATTATTTTTTAGTATGTTCTGAATACTTGTACTTACCTTAAAGCTGTTCTGCAAGTCAAACTAATCTACATGTTTGTTTTTTCTGTCCAATACAATGTGCTTAAATATGGATATTCTGTCAATTTTTTTGTATTTTTTTATGGAATTATAAAATCCTGTAAAATGATCCCTTTTGACCATGTTTGTGATTCAACAAGAGGAATTTATCTCATCAATATTTATTATAAATTTTGTAATAATAATTTGGCAATAACGTTTTAAATAATTCTATCCAGTTTTCAACTTTCCTAACCAGTATCAACATTTGTCCCTTTCACTAGAGTCTAGAAAAAATTTCTGACGTCTTTTCAACTTTGACCTTTGACATGTAAAATATTTATATATGAAATTAAAACAAGCATGTAATTATAAATTTTATGCTTGATTTTATTACATGTACAAATGTACATGTATGTATATACAGTTAACCAATTTTATTACCTGTTTCTGTATGGGTGTGCCATCTGAAAACCGTCTGGAAACATCGGCAGGAGATGATATTCTGAAGGCTTGGTCTTGTTCAAACCGTTCAATCAGACTACACATTCCACTTGTATCTGTCGCTGGAATATCGTCAAAGCTGTCATTATGGTGAAACGTTGGTGGAGCTGAGGGAGATCTTAACTGGGTAAACGGTGGCGGTAACATTGCTCTAGGGCTTAACCTGTCATCGTCAACTGATTCTATTTTACTGTTGTTTGGACATGAACCAAAACTCTGGTCAGCATTTAGCTGTTTAAATGGAGCAGAAGTTGACCTTTGAAGGTCAGGTTGTGAGAAGGATCTCTGAAAGTCACTGACATTTGAACAGTTTGATTCCTGATCACTACTGATTGTTGAACCACTACGTTGCCGCTGTTCTATCAGTTTCCTCATACTTGCTCTCAGATTTTCTGCACTATTTTGTCTCTCTAAACCATCAGTGGAGCTAGACTTTGGACCAAGATCTGCCATTGCCCTTAAGTTGAGTTTTCGTTTACTTCTTCCCCAATCCTCACTTACTGTGGAACGATTCATGAGTGCAGTTGCTTCACCTTTCTGAATGCCACGATAAGGTGTTGGTATTGTATGATTATCAGGAGAACAGTGTTGTATAGAGTTATTATTAACTGATGACCAACCATTTTGACTTGGGGGTTCTGCAGGGGGAGGCATATCTACTACCAGAACACGCTCATTATTACCACTTTCCTCCTTACCAAACCCTAATCCACTATCACTATTACTGCTGTTACTATGACTACGTTCAGGGGCTCTTGTAGGGTCAGTAAAAGCTTGAGAAAGCGCCAATTCATTATCATTTGATACACCAGGTCTGTCTTTATATAAATTGCTGATGCATAAAATAATCGGTGTAGCCGACTTTGGAAACTCAGCACAATGGTGTCTATCAGGTGTTGGAGTGCATATAATCCCAAATGATTTTGCTTTTTGTGCATGAATATTATGTGATTTTATTTCTGGGTCCACCATAAAAACATGACAGGATCCACTAGAGGAAGATTCGTCCTGACTTCCAGCTTCACTACCGGTGTCATCATTGTTTGAACTATGTAATGTCACAATACCAAAGAATCTTTTATCATCGGGTGTAACACCACTAAACGCTAACCTATCCACAGGGTAGTGTGCAACAGTGGTTCCCATAGAGTTAGTCAATTTTACACCATCAGCAGAAACTTCCATAAGAACTAATATATGAATTTTCTGTTCAACTCTTAGTCTACGCACAGCGTTTCTTATTGATTGTATTCTGATGTGAGGTTTGTCTCCGTCACTAGGCATTTCTAGTGATCCTATATACCCCACGACCACACGAAGGTCATGAAAACTCTGATTTAACAAACTTTCTTCGTCATCGCCATCTTCCTCTTCCATGGCGATAAATGCATTATTTGCCGAGTTATTGGCAACAGAAGTCTTTAAAAGAGAAGATATGCTAGTATTTGAATAAGTTCTATGAGAGCCCGGAATGCCATTTAAATGTTGGTCCACACTTCCATGGTGATTCCTAGACTCCATGGCTGACATCTGTCTTGATGAGTATGCACTTTGAGAAGTACTTTTAACAATAGCATGCTTTGCTGGAGGTCTTTGCATGATGGGAGTTACATGTAACGAATGAGAGTGAGACCTCTTCTCCACAGGAAGAGGTCCTGTAAATTGATGACCGTCTTTCGTTGATTGTGTAAAATGATTTTCTGCCCCTACAGGAGTATGTAGACGAGTCCTGGATTTAGATATGGCACCTTTATTGTCAGTGGGTTTTACAAAGTGTGTTTCCTTATGTCTATGTTCCTGAGAATTATGTCTTTCTTTCTGGTTACATTCACCTAGAACTTTTTCCCCATGTTTAGACGCATGTCGTGGACGGATCCTATTTGGGTACCGGGCCTTTGTTCTTTGGTGATAATCTTCATCAGAAGAATCAGAACTATTGTAATTTTCTGCAACCTGTAGTATTAAAGTTCCAGTGCTGGTACCAACCATACGTACAACATCGTCATGAGGGGCTTTTGATATGTTTAAACTATTGACAGCTACCAAATAATCCCCGGCTTTTAACCCTGCCCTTTCTGCTGGACTATCCTTTACAATGTTACTAAGTATACAGGGATGTTGTCCGGAGATAGTAAATCCGTAACCACTTTTACCTCTGGTTACTTCTACAGTCTTCAGTCCATGTATTGGTCTTTTTTTCCTACGTTTGGGATGACCTCCACTGGATCCCTGTTGACCCTGCTGATACATAGTAAACCCTGTAACGATAAAAAAAAATTAATGTCAGAAAGATTTTCAGTACTACTGTCCTTCATTACAAGGATTGACATGTTCAAAACAGCTGGTGTCTTACAAGAAACAGGATATGCTTACTCTACCGGTATACCTGATCTTACGGTTTTTAATTGGGTCCATGTTATTCATCTGAAAGTGTGTCTCCCACCATTTTTTCTTTTCTGTGTTGTACTTATGATGCTCCAATATTGTCATTGTCTTTGAACTATTCTTTTTTGTACTGAACTGTGTTCATAATGAACAATACTTGCAGTGTTGGGTTGATAACTAGAACTGTTTATTTGTACCGAAGGGCAGACCAAATGATTTTTTGAAAAGGCCTAGATAGCTGTGGCCACATGGAAAGGGAGATAACTCGAAAATAACTTGTGATCTACATGTAAGGTACCAGTCTTGTAAACATGGTAAATAGATACCAGATTTCCGGTGCATGTCAAAATATGGTGGGAAATAAAAATAAACTAATTTTTATTTTTTCTTCCTGTCTCAACCTAAATTTGGATGAAATAAAAAAGCTTTTCTTTCAAAAAGAACATCATCATGCTTTAAAAATTTGCAGTATTTTCAAAAGTTCAGCATGAGGTAGGAGATGGAATCCCCAATTTACAATGTGTGGTAAATCTGCGGGAAAGTTCAAAACTGAAAGTGAAAGTTGCACCCCTCCACTTCAAAGCTCAATAGCTTTCCAATCTTCATGGCAAGGTATACTTTTTTTCTATTGATTTGAATCTTAAAAGCAACATAATGCATGGTTTCTAAATGGAATTTGATTTGAAGCCATAGTTTATTTTTTAGAATTTTTCAAAAATGTGCAATTTAACAAAGAATAGCACTACAAAACATTTACAAGACTGAGACCGTAAGTACCTGTCATGTTTGTTTGTTTACATGTACATTGTATGTATTGATGTTGTCATTATATACATATCAATGAATCTGTTAGAAAACTTTTTTTATAACAAACACATGGAAAGGGAAATAACTCTATAATAATACATGTATCTATCATGTTGTACATGTAGTGGACATCTGTTTACACATGTATCAATGTTGTCACTGTCTGCATATCAATAAATTCCTGTCAGACAACTTCTTCTGATGTTCAAGAACAAAGTGAAAATACAAGTATATCTATTAATTATACATGTACATGTTGATACACCATTACGGTCATTTTTCCTTCAAAATGTGTTTTGTGCATGTGTGTTTTTTCTCTTATTTCTCTCCTATAAAAGTTACATGTACACATGCTTGTGTAATGTAACTAGAAAAACATAAAACAAAATGAATTATATTACCTGGAAGCTATAATGTATACTTTTCAAGAATGCTATATAAATCATAGGTGTTAACTCATTGTGTTTAATTTATTATATACATATAAGCAAAACATAAGACCTTTACATGCTACTACCACTTTTAGTTATCCCTTTGTTAATGTTAAGTAAACAATTGTTGATTGAAATTAAAATCATGTGTACCATATGCATTTGCACTGGTCTTCATGAGTTGAATTACTGCTTATAACTGCCTGTTCATCAAAAACCAATGTAAATCCCAATTTCCTGATAAATTTAATTTATAAACACTATACATTTGTACAGACTTAAAGTCAGACAAACTTTTACTGTATATGATCATATTTTGGAAGCAAATAGCCCATAAATGTATATAGTATTAACATAACATGTAAATAGATAAGAATTCATTTGTTGTTTTATTTTTTTTTGCCTTTGCATTTAAAACAATGCCTCTATATTAAAATCTTTGAAAAACATTTATATTCATTTAAATTTATAATTTCTGTTTTGCACGTGTAGTTTATTGGTATTTCAGGAAGTTTCCCACAATGCAACTATCAAGTGATATAGAATATTCTCCCAAGTCCTTCCATGATTTTTTTCTCTCACAAAAAAAATTACAGTTAATTCTATAAATCTTACCAGGAAAGAGGCATATCGAGTCAATTTCAGCCATATTCCTACCATGCATTATATAAACAGTCAATTTCGACCATTGTCCCAATAAAAACTACCCTTTACAGTAAAACAATAGTCTTTACCCACTTTATTTCCTCCTTATTACGACACTGGTATGTAACCTAGATATATAAGGTGTAAATTATATCTTAAATCTACACATTATTTACATACATGTTGACTCCGTATTGTTACACCATCCATAAACTTAAAACAAACACTAGGCTTTCTTCTATACCATCAACTTTAATTGTCCAAGTCTTCAATAACTGGCTCACAAATTCTAGCCCAAAATAGTTCCTTTATTGTCACCAAGAATAATAAAATAAATAGCCAAGCTTATTGTCCAAAACTTCAATAACTGGCTCACAAAACTAGCCAAATTATTAGTTTATACTATTTCGTTCCATCAATAAAATCCAGATATAAGAAAATCTGAATAGAGTCACATAAAAATTACTGTTAACAATGTACTACAAATATGTCCATTACCACACAAAACAAGGCCTCATTTGGTCGCTGTTGATCGGTATAAAACTTGGTTTAAATATTTGTTCAAAACAACTTAATTCATTGATACAGGTTAAAATAATATTTAAAGAAAACCATTTACATCAAATTTACAAAGCAGGTTATTAATGACGGACTTTGTCAGACTGCATACTGTGATTTAAAGGATTACCTACTAGTAAAAAGTAATTATCCTTAGGGAATCGTCATCTAAAAACAAGATTTAGACAAGGAAAAGTATGCCTTAAGTGTAAACCATTGTTACTCCTTTAGAGTATAACAACCTTAGACATCTGATTAAACTATTGATACTTTTGTTTAAATATATTTATCTTTTGACAATTTAATCATACCAATTTTAATTTATCTGGATAAAATAATTTCCTACTGTTAAATGTCTTTGACAAAAATATTTTCAAATAAATAGAAGTTTTTTTATATAAGAGTACAAAAGGACCCCCAAAAAATAAAATAATTTTAATTCCATTTTGTGTAATTATGTACTAACTTCTTTAATTAAATGTGTACATAATTATTAATGTTCTGCAGCAATAAGAAAGAAATTAAAATATGTTAAATTATATTTTCAAATGGTAAAGTATTGCCAGGCCTAGAAAAATATGAACGACGTCTTAATCTTCCATAACATAGGCCACCTATAGGATCTGTAAGTCTCGTCATGTGACTCATGAGAATCTATGATATACAGGCAATTTGAAAACGTTTCCCGCCAAAACATGATGTCTGAGGATTATGACGTTCAAATTTTTGTTTGAGACATCATGTCTTTGTTAAAAATGAAACTTCCGGGTACAATTTTTGATCCCGGAAGTTCCAAAATTGTGCGAGACTTACACGCCCTATTAAAGACCGATATATATATATTTTTTTTCATCTCATTTCAAAGTGGAAAAGAATTCAGATGACTTTTCATTGATAATTTTATGCTAAATCCATTCACTGTATTTGGAGTATTTGTAATAACCATTTACCGTTTAAATTTATCTTGAAATTTATCTCATATTGGATTTATCTCCACTTAGATGATATAAGATTTTGAAGAATTGTACGTTAATTATCCCCATCAGTTCCTGTATGTTAATCTTGCCCATCAATTCCTCTACGCTAATCTTGCCTATTTATTCCTGTATATTAATCTTGTCTATTTATTCCTGTATGTAAATCTTGCCTTTCAATTCCTGTATGTTAATTTTGCCCATCCAATCGTGTACATAGTTGCCAACCCCAACTTACTGAAATTTAGAATCAGGCCATTGAAAATGCGGAAATTGGCGTCGTTTTGTGGAATCATTGAAAATCTTTTGGGACCGCGTTAGAAAGATACTAATACAAAGAAAGCATACATGTATCAGTTTGGCTTATTTAGACAAGTACAATTCGCTTTGAAAAACGTTTTAAATATGATGAACCCACCGATTTTGCATCCACATTTAAAGCCTGTCAGTCTGATTACATGTGTCGTTTAAATCGCCATGCCCAATGCCGATTTCAGAAATCAAAAAGTTGCACCGTACATGGTATTCATCCACATGGGATTTAACAATTACAAATTGATATCTTTCCATGTTCTTTGCTTTGATTTTTTTTAAAAACACAGCGAGTCTTAGACTTAGTTCTGACAGATTTACTTTACTAAATCAACACCAAACACTGTTTGCTTTCGGTTCAGTTATTTATCCGGTTTCTACGAACAGCGAATTTAAAACTTCATACATCTGATACAGGACATACATAAAAAATTAATTACTTTCAGCAAATTAAACATCAATTTTGACGTGTGCCTGCAATTTATTCAAAACCAATTTCAACATTTTTTTAGTCAAATTATCATTTTCTAATTGAAGGGTCAATCCGGAATGGACCTGCTAAAATCCAGAATGCGGAAATGGCCTCTATTTTTCGGAAACATTCCGGAATGGTTGGAAACTATGCGTGTATGCTAATCTTGCCTATCAGTTCCTGTATGTTGAACTTGCACATCAATTCCTGAATGTTAATCTTGCCCATTAGTTCCTGTATGTTAAAACATGCCCATCAATCTTGCCTATCAATTCCTGCACATTAATCTCACCCATCAGTTCCTGCAAGTTAATCTTGTCCATCAGTTCCTGAACGTAAATCTTGCCTATCAATTCCTGTACATTAATCTTGCTAATAAGTTCCTTTAAGTTAATCTTGCCCATCAATTCTTGTACTTTAATCTTGCCCATCAATTTCTGTACATTAATCTTCCCAATCAATTACCGGTACATAAATCTTGCCCATCAATTTTTGTACATTAATCTTTCCCATCAATTCCTGTACATTAATCATGCCCATTTATTCCTGTACATTAATCTTGCCCATCAATTCCTGTACATTAATCTTGCCCATCAATTCCTGTATGTTAATCTTGCCCATCAATTCCTTGAAGTTAATTATTACTACCATCAATTTTTATTCAAGTGACTTATCTAACTTTATCATATTCAGTGATATTCAATATAGCAGCTGCAGCAAGACATTAAATTAGAGGCTCATAAAGGCATACTCATTTGGCTTAGCTCACAGTAAGTATGTTAATGAAAAAAGAGACTCTCCACAGCCTATTTCAAGCACCTGGACCATAGTCTTTTGCTCACAGTAAGTATGTTAATGAAAAGAGAGACTCTCCACAGCCTATTTCAAGCACCTGGACCATAGTCTTTTAGAAAAAACTACAGAAAACCTGTATTATAAACGCTGACATGTTGATTAATGGTCAATTTTTCCAAAAAAAATCATTAAATGCCAGTTGTCCATGCCACATATATTTGTCTTGAACCCAATATACCTTTTCCTAATGTAAGTTTATCTAACTTGGATTAGCTTTGAAAGGGTATCATTTTAAAATTACTGTGGAAGTGGAAACCAGATGGAGATCAGAGTAACCATCATCGGGACCATTAACAACTATGTTCCCTTTGTTGGCCATTTTGAATGAGGTAAAAATAGTTGACCCAATTCTTCAAGGGAACATCCAAAGGACAGGATGCATATGGACAAGTTACATTAAAGTTCCATTTGTTCCAATTATCTTAGGTGAAAAGATCTTTGAATGCTACAAATTAAACATTGCATAATTATAACTTCAAAATCCCCTTACCTCTATCATATGGCAGAATTAGTCTCATTAATGCGAGATAACTCTTACTTACTAATTATTGTTAATGGCGGGAAATTCTAGACAACTCTTTCTGATCATTTGTAATATCAATAACTGATAACAAAATACAAGACCCCATGTAGTAGGTATATCAATTAACGCTAGATGGCAGCACAATCAAAGTTGGAAAAACTAAGAATTTGTGGCCAAAGGAACATAACTCGAATCAAAATCGAAAGACCATGCGCAAAAAGTACAAAAATTTTCATTTTTAACAGTAAATCCAAAAAATTCCATAGGTTCGATTGTAATGAAACTTGCACTGTAGATATGTGAACTATAAATCTTTCATATGCTAGATGGGTTTCAGTGGGTTCTCAAGTTAACCTACTGAAAATGCGATTTTATAGAAAATTACCATCATATGAAATGTTCAAAAATCGGGCATCTTTTACATCCAAATATTAAATAAACAAACATTGTGCAAAAAGAATGTTTACGTTTTCAAATTATATATTTTACCTATAGCAAACATTTAATTATATTATTTCACAGTAAAATATCAATTCAAACAAAAGGTCACAGATTTTTGCCCAGAGAGTTATCTAACCTGATTCTTTACTGATATGCCTACATGTAGTTGACATCTTTGTTTATTTAATTAATTATCTTTATGTTTACTGAAATGGTTCTCTCTTATCGATATTTATAATTTATCCCCATTTCATGAAGATGCGTGGTATTTGAAAGTTTTGATTTTTATCTGCACTGAAAACACATAACTTTTCAAAATGACTATGCACAGAACTAAAATGTACTGCAATTTCAGTATTTTGTTCTTTGATTCTGCTCAACATAATTTTGTTTTAATCGTTATTTTTTCTTTCTACTCTGCCTTTTGTCGTATATTCCCTGCTTTGATGCGGGACTTGACAGCACATACTTTGTAGTGCAGTATTTAGTGACTCGGTCATTTTTTCTAGAATCTATTGCGATTTTAACTGTAAATTCAGTATATTGTTTCATGTTTTTGGTATTCATTTATCTCTAGCGACAACACGAAAAGAAAATGATACAGAGTCTTAATTGTTATTGAAAGCCTAATATGATATCCATTTCCTACGGATAAAATATTGAGAGCGAGACTCAGCATTGCAGAAAACTCAGTACAAAAATTCATATTTACTGAAAGTCTATTAATCTATACAGTTGTTCGGTTTATGGCATTTACTCAAAAAAAAAAAAAAAAGTCACAAAAATGTTGATACAAGGATTCTTGAAAATTGAAATAACGAAACGAAAAGTCGAAAGCGCGAGACAAAATATTAAACATTTTCCGCATGTAAAACCCAAATATCTTCAGCTCGTTATTTTTTTCGGTGTGTTGCTCCGTATAAGCACTATCTATGTGCGAATATCGTTCAATATTTTTTGTTTGTTTTTTTTAATTGTCGGTCTCGATACCGCCATATAGCAATAAAAAACTGATAAACATGCAACTTTGTGAGCAGTAAAATTTCACTCGAAATGATGCCAAGTGAAATTACTGTCGGGTATACTTGGTTATTGCTCATTTGATGGTGGCCTCGTGATGTCTCCAATATAAAGAACAAACTTTGTTCATTTCGCAAGAAATCTTATACCATATATGAAAAAGAAAGGAAATTGGGTAAATGTCAAGGAGACAACATCCCATATCCAGGTTAAAAAGACCCCAAAAACAAAGCATCTAGGGGTCACCATACAGTCTTCAATGCAGTGAGGAACCTCACACCATATATTTGCTAGGATTTTAATGTTGTCTCATGGTTTGGTCTTGTTACAAAGAAGACAACTCACAGCAGCTTCCTGTTATTCAAATGAATTACTTCATTCAAATATACGATAAATTGTCAGAAATCAGTACACTGATAAAAGTAATGTCTGTCATCCTTGTGTCACAACCGGAAATCTCTGAAAATGTTATTTTTGACAAATTTTCCGATGCATAAAATAGCCTTATTCACACCCAGTTGGATACGAGAATCTTAAACTATAAATTAACTATAGATTTATCAGATTTTTATGATCTGATTATATAATTAATTAATATTACAGCGTCATTGTCCTTATGTAAATAGACACTGACAAACATCACGGGGTGAACAAAACATCCGTATATTTTGTGGATATATAATAAAAATTAATTTTAAGATTTCTAAAACTAATGTGGAGATGATTTGTAGTAAAGTATATTAACAAAAACATTTTTCCCCAAAAAATATTTGAACAAAATAAAATAAAAACTTTATAAATTAAATAATTTTTCAGGTATTCCGTGGCCCACCATCAGATTTCCATGTTCCATGCTGATTGTGTATTTCAAATCTAAAACTTATTGGAAGATATGAATTATGACATGTTAGTGTAGCATACGTTAATTGCAGATCTTAATAATGTAAATTAAATCTTTAATAATAATAAAAAAAAAATTACACTGTTTGAGGTGCAGAAGCTGAGGTAAAATTCATGCAAAATGCAACTTTACTATTTTACTTTAACACAATTTAAACAATAAATGTTTCATTACAACAAAGTTATCCAAACTTAGTGTTTAAAACCAAACAGCATAGTTATATCCGCCTTTACGTTTATATGTTGTGTTGTTCATCTCTACAAATACAAAACAAACGTGAAAAAGTAAAGCGATTTCAACTAAAAAATGACGGATTAATAATTTAATTTATTCTTATTTTTATTTCATCTTTGTCTTCTCCTTTCCCTCTTCTTTCTAATGATATCAAGGGAAAGTTTGTACAAAAAGTAGAATTGACCCTAAAAATATTCCAAAAGTAGCGATTTATGCATTTTTATCGAAATTGACACCATCATAACATTGGTTAAATGGGAATTTATACCAGATGTTTTTAATCAAAAGTGACGGATCTAAAATTTAATTGATTTCAACGATATGTATCAAAAGAAAGAGAAATGATCGAACTTTGATAAAATATATCAAGGGAAAAATAATTAACCCGCTTTATTTCATTGAAATTATCGAAATAAAATCAATGTACTATATATTTCTATTATAAAATTATCGTAGTGGCCGACGAGATAACACGCACATGCGCAATGTGACATGAGACTAATTCTGCCATATGATTTAAGTCTTCAATATATCCAACATACTGTATCTTCTATTTCTGTTACTTCTGTAAGGACACAAGGAAATGTTTATTATTACTGCTGAGATAACAAATCTTCAAACTTTTAGTCTAATAATAGATCTTGTCATTTTAATATTAACTGATATTCACTTTCAATATACATATACTGTACCTTTGTATACAAGAAAATGTCCAACTTGTGAAATACAAGGGGTACCTGTATAATCATAGTAGGCCAAAAAAATTAATAAATGTGTTTAAGCCAATAACATTAACATAATTAAGGCAGAAAGACATAACTTTCTATTTTTGAGAAGTTTCAACCTTTTTTTCTTCCCAGATTTTGTAAGTACCTTTTCCATCTACAATGTATTTTCCACCAACCAACTTGTGTTGTTCATTGTGAGGACAGAACTTCAAGTTTCACGAGGCTTGTCAAAAATTCTTTAAAAAAACTTGTGGGTATAAGGCCATCCTAAAATGTTTGTTTCCTGTTTATTGCCTACCAATTTTGGATGTAAGTAGGTAGATAGGTAGGTGATTTTTTTTTTCTTGAAAGATGTCAAAAATGGGTTAATTAAAAGAAAATCTGTTAACCAAAATTGAACAAATTTTTGGAGAAATGTAAATCACATTTTTTTAAGGTTGGCACCAAAACTTAGGGTAGGTATTACATGTATTATGTAGTATGGTTAGTGGAAGCAGTTTTTTTTTCCGTAAGGCCATTGCCTTTTTTCGTTAGGCACTTGTTTTAGGAATATGATGTCTTTCATCATCACATCATATCGTTTTATCTATAATAAAACCACTGAGCCCAGGTGTTATCATGGGTATACAAATGTAGAACACATTGATCAGTACTGTCATTTATTACATTTATTATGAAAAAAATTGATGGGTGTTCCATGGAACACTTATGTCGCCTGCACTACAGAAGAGCCATTTTTGGTCCAGTGAAGCTCTAAAATATGCAAAATTAAAATTTTACTTATAATGTGCATGTCTAGATTAGGAGAAAAACATATTCTGCAAATCTGGTTAAGAATATGAATTACAGTTTTAAGGACTTGCAGATTAACAATCTGATTTAACATATGAGCTTAGTGGCTTGGCAAACCTCTAGAATCGGTAAAAAAAATCTAAGTATAATGTGCATAACCAGACCTGTTATACAACATATACTGAAAATTAGGTTGGAATCTGACAGACAATTGTGAAGGAGTCGAAGATTAAGAAACCCAATTAACAAATGTGCAATTTTGGCTCTGTTAACCTCTTAAATCTGTAAAATCGAAATTTTAAATATCGGGTGCGCAACTATATGAAGTAATCAATGTATTCTGAAAGGCTGGTTGGAATATGATTTAGAGTTTTGAAGGAGTTCCACATAAACAAACAGAATTAACAAATGAGCTATTCTGGCTCAGTGAACCTCTAAAACTGCAAAATCAAAATTTTAAGTATCAGATGCACAACTACATCAGGTGAACAACATATCCTGCAAGTTTGGTTGGAATCTGACTTATAGTTGTGATGGAATTGGGGATTAACAAACCAGATTATCAAATGAGCAATTTTGGCTCTGTGAACCTTTAAAATCTGTAAAATCAAAATTCTAAGTATCAGGTGCACAACTACACACGGTGAACAACTTATCCTGAAAGTTTTGTTAGAATCTGACTAGCAGTTTTGAAGGAGTTGCGGATTCAAAACAAACAGACTCACAAATGAGCAATTATTTTGGCTCTGTTAACCTCTTAAATCTGTAAAATCGAAATTTTAAATATTGGGTGCGCAACTATATCAAGTAATCAATGTATTCTGAAGATTTAGAGTTTTGAAGGAGTTCCACATAAACAAACAGAATTAACAAATGAGCTATTCTGGCTCAGTGAACCTCTAAAACTGCAAAATCAAAATTTTAAGTATCAGATGCACAACTACATCAGGTGAACAACATATCCTGCAAGTTTGGTTGGAATCTGACTTATAGTTGTATTAACAAACCAGATTATCAAATGAACAATTTTGGCTCTGTGAACCTCTAAAATCTGTAAAATCAAATTTCTAAGTATCAGGTGCACAACTACACACGGTGAACAACTTATCCTGAAAGTTTTGTTAGAATCTGACTAGCAGTTTTGAAGGAGTTGCGGATTCAAAACAAACACTCACAAATGAGCAATTTTGGTTCTGTTAACCTCTAAAATCTGCAAAATCAAAATTCTAAGTATCAGGTGCACATGCAACTACACCAGTTAAACAACATATCCTGAAAGTTTGGTAGGAATCCAACAAGTGGTTTTGAAGGAGTTGTGGATTCAAAAACTGTCGGGACGACGCAGGACGACGACGACGCAGTACGACGACGATGGATAGTAATCCCTATGTGTCGACTCTGCTTACAGCAGGTGACACAAAAATGACATTCCTCCATTCAATTCCCTATGTGGATGATCTGTAAACAGTCTTTTTATATACTTGTACATATTTTTTTTCATTGAATTCCTTTTAATAGGTACTAATGTACCTGGCTGCCATTCATTATATGGTTTGTCAACAATATTGAAAATTTATGTCACATAAATGAATTTTTTACCTTTAAATTTAATATGCTTAAATTGAAATCCCGTAATACAACTAACAATTTAACTTTAACATACAATGTACATGTGTATAATGATTAGATAATTATAAGATTAAAATTATTTCTTATTCCGGGACATGAGGAAATACATCAAACCCCCTGGCCAACATGAACTGAATTGGTCTGCTGGACATTATGTTTTTGATAATGACTTTCACATGGCCAGTATCAAGCTAGTAATTAAAGTAGATAGACAGTGGTCTAAGGATTTGATCACCTTCAACTTGATACCAAAATGAACTGAATTAGATTAAATAGAACATAAGCATCATACCTTCACTTATCTACATTGATAACTCATGAAACTTACACAAACAAGGATGTATTGCTACATCTAGTGTATCCTTACAACTAATGGGGAAGAATTCAAAATGTACCTTGTTAGTTTCCCAGCACTGTTTTCTTTCTTTCGATGAAGTGTGAATGTTTGTTCCTTATTCCAAGATATATATACCCGTACTCAGTTTGAACTTAAACATGTTAAAAACCTGATTCAATTCTGGTGTAAGCTACATTGTATACACTATAACTAATTCTGAGATTCCTATTATTGCAAAATATTCAACAAACGATCAAACAAACCAGTAATTCACAAATGTGTGCAGCGCATGAGTGAATTACGGTGTATTTCAATCATGAGTGGAATATTTGCCAAAATCAGAATCTAGGATTATAGGTTATTGTTTTTATTAAAAAAATCCATCATATATTGAATCATTTGATTTATTATTCATTTTCTATTTTAATCCACATCAAGACACCATTTCCTAGATTTCACTGTTAAAGGGGTCATAAATGCTGATGATGAATTTTATTATTTTAATACAAATTGTTTTTCTGAAGTCAATTTTTATCACTGCCATGCTATTTAACACATGGTAAACTAATTACAGAGAGATTAAGTTGTCAAATTATCAGCTGTTGGGGGCAGCCATATTTATGATCTGATAAGCTCCCATACAGAATTTTTTACCAGATGGCGTTAGTACTCTGACGTATGCATGGCACTTCCTTTATTAATGTTTACAACATTGTAGTTCTAAACAACAAAATGTCATCTGATGAAAGTGATCATGAAAATGATTTTAATCAAACTGGCTACCAGTGGGAGCCAGAGTATACTGAAGAAGAACTGGCTGAAATTGAAGGACAAAATGATAATGTAGTATCCACAGTTAATGAAAGAGGCTTAGATATTAGTTGGTGCCTTTGCAGTAATTGTGTCATAATGCCTACATTCAAAGAATGTAATTGTTGTCAGGAATTTGAACATTTCTTTGATGAAAATTATTTAACTTCAACAACAAAATGTATTACGGAACATTAAGATTTTGATATGATATGCCTGAACAGTGTTGTTTTGGAAACTGCATATGTGTCATTTTTGAGATATAAAAGATACAGTGGAAGGGCACCAGACTCTCTTTCTCCAAAGTAAGTAGTCATTTTTTAATGAATTTGAAAATTAATTTCTTTTTGAAATAAAATTATTTGAAATTACATATTGATATAACAAAACTGTCACTATTAAAAATTTTATTTTCATTTTATAAACTAAATTCACCAATTAATTGATACAAGTTCAGTTTATTTAATTGGAGCTAAACACAGCAGCAAGTCAGAATTTTACTTCATTTTTTAATAAAAGTATATAAATTAAATTACACTTTTATCATTTCAATCTTTCACCACAGTCTATATAATAAAAATAAATATATATAATTGACCCAGAAAGCAAAGGTATAGAAACTGAAACATGAATGATACCAAGTTGCCTTTCATTTGATATTTTGATTGTAAATATTTTCAAGTAATTTTCATTGTGTATAAATTTACTTTATATCTTCAGTATTTTTTTATGAAGATTAATGGATTTATAGGTTTTTGTGAATATTAGGATATTGACATAATAATTTCTGTCTACAAGAAGTGTGAAAGCGCTGAAATGCATCTTGCAATTCATAGGCAGATCTAGGGGGTCTGTTGGATGTTAATAATTGACTGGAAACCTAGTTCTCTTCCTGAATGGCTTTGGCACTCCCTTTTGATCCTGAGGTACCTTAGTTATTTCTTGGTGTTTTCACTCTCCCAAGACCAGTCTTTTGTAACTGAGACACATACCATGTGTGTACTGAAGTAAGGTACATTTGGGCACTGACCATTTGATTGTCAGAAGAGGATGAGCCCTGACTGGCACTCAAGTTAAAAAATAATCTGGTCCTAAACCAGTCGGTAATTAGAAAAATAAAGATTTTGCTCAGCACAGAATAAATCCTTACTTTGGTGAAAATCCCAGCCTCCCCCCAGAACTGCCTTAATGCCCCATTTAGTTAGGGAATGATCAACTGATTCTGAGGGAGGGGGGCCTAGGACAAATTTTGTCAATCCACTGAGTCAGAATATTCATCTATTTTCAAATGCTTAAGTTAAGGGCAAGATAATTTAATTTGTGTGTGGAATTCTGGCCAGATTATTGATTTTCACTATTATCCAGGCCAGAATATTCATTTTAAAAAAATCCCTCCACACACACAGAACAAAATGGTCATCACCTCATTCCATTCGGTTCCATATTTAATATTATATATGTATGCACTCAACACTTCAGAAGTTTTCATGAGACACACAGGGACTTGCTCATGTCTAACATTTTGAGATTGAAGTACCGGTACACAAGTTAAAACACCTGGAGAATAACAAGATACCAACAGTTCTAAATCATGGATTTGGATCTGGATATACCCCTGTGAGACGCACGTCCTTACAACTATCAATGACTTCCTGAAACAACATTACCTTGGCGACCAGATAGACATTGCTATATTGAATTTCTCTCAAGTTTGACACTGTACCACACGACAAGTTACTCCACAAACTCAAACAATATGGAATACAGGGCAAGTTACATGAATGGTTAACAAATTTTTTTACCCAGAGCAATAGGTAGAAGGAAAAAAATCAGTTGACTCGGGCCTACCGCAAGTAACTGTTCTGGAACCAATTTATCATGCAAATCAACAACCTCCCACACAGTGTTACATCATCAATATGATTATTTGCAGATGACTGCCTGCTCTACAAAAATCAATCAAAACTATGCAAGACCACAACAAACAAATTAAACAGACCTGAAACAACTTGAACTGGGGCATGCCTTTCAATGCCAAAAAGTGCTACAAACTCTCCATCAAAAACAAATCAACCCATTTCTATAGTCTTAACAACCACATACTCCAGACGTAAAGGACATTCCATGTCTAGGACTCAAAATTTCAAACGACCTTAAATGGAGCATCCACCATGTGTCCACATTAACATGATTAACAACATCAACAAGAAAGCCAATGCAACCCTAGGCTTTCTAAGAAGAAATTTCAATTTAGCATACCAGAATCTCACATACCCCATAGTGAGATCAACAATGGAATATGTTGCAACAATCTGGAACCCGTACCTTAAGAAGAAGAATGTTTTATTGTCCATTAGAATGGGCCCACGAGGGGCATAATACAAAAATACATATAAATAAAAAAAGTAAAACAGAATACAATCTAACATGACAATATACACACTCACGTGTATAAATCAACATATAATAATGAAGAGTGCACTCAAATGCAACCATGGCGAGGTTTCTGCAAATTAATAAATATGCATTTATTAATATTATGATTATACGGTAATTATTAACATGTTTAATATTTTTCTGTCTTCTTCATTTGTTCTTTCTGCCTTATAAAAATATTTTCGATTATATACATACATAAGCATAATGTAGGCTGCTGTCTTAAAGGGGACATTGACAAGCTAGAGACATGTGAGAAAATACAAAACAGGGGCAAAGGTTTCATAAAACAAGACTTCAGGAGTAGAGAAACAGGATCCATCACCAACATGCAGCAACAACTAGAACTTGCATGACCATGTTGACACATTGGAAGACAGACATCACAGTCTCGGCCTGATCCTGCTGTACTAAGTGGTTGAGAGGTTGGTAGCAGCACTACCACTTTAAAATCTTGTCAAAAAAGGTAAACATAAGCATCAGATACTTTCAACGACCAAGTAACAACAAAAATTTCAGAAAGACATTGCATATTAAACAACATAAAGGGACTGAAAATACCAGATCATGATACAGTACCAACATTCATTCTTTGTGGAGCCCATCAGTCACTGGAACAAATTAAACTACCAAATAAAGTCATGTGTGCCTATTCTGTAGAGGCTTTCAAGATCGCCCTACTCAACAGAATAATAGACAGCAACATTTCTCTCACACCAAGTATAAACGCCATAATAGGCCGTTTTCGAGATCCTTTCATTCCCAGTATGATGTACATCTTTTATGATGTCCCCGGCATTTTCAGGTTCACACACATTTTCGGTTTATTGCATTTCCAATTTCAACACACGCAATGTTAATGCGTCTCAAAACGGCTATCTACATTTGTAATTTGTAACTTAATGGAATTTTACTTTCTCCGTTAAGATGAGTATTTGTTCTGAATTACGTGACTTTTATTTGCACATTTTAAAGAAAATTGTTCCAGTGTAATCAACACAAATGGTAAGAGCTACGCAATGTCCGTTGACATACTACTGAAAGCTTATATCAAGAGGAATTCAAAGAAAAAAATCCCATCAAAATCAGATGAAAAATAAAGATTTCACATATTTCGAAAATTTGCAATTTGGCCCCTTTCACCCCTTGTAGCTCGGAAATGGTAAGAGCTACACAAAATCCATTGCCATACTACTGACAGCTTATATCAAGAGGAATTCAAACCAAAAAAATCCCATCGAAATTCAATGAAAAACTAGAAGTGGGAGCAGTCGCAAACGACAGCTAATCCCCTCGCCCGCTGTTAAGAAATATTAACCTTTATATAATCTAGGGATGTAAAGATGAATGTCGAAGGTACATCCACTGAACAGTAAGATCATTATGTGTAACGTGTAGTATCTCAGATATAAACATTAATGGAAACTTTTAACCAAAGTCAGTCAAGTGTAAAATGTAGGTCAAAGTGACCCAATTATCATCTGAAGCTGCAAGACTCTCGAAGAAGCATCCATAGACCACAGACGATTGATGTAACACATAGGGTATCTCAGACATGAACATTAATGCAAACTTTAACCCAAGTCATTGAAGCATAAAATGTAGGTCAGAGTAACCCAATTATCATCTGAAGCAACATCACTCTCCAAAATACATCAACTAACCAAAGATGGTTGATGTGCCACATGTAGATTCTCAGATATGAACCTTAATGCAATTTTTAAACTGAGTCACTGAAGCATATATCTTCTAAATCAGCATCACTCTCCAAGATGCATCCACTGACCAAAGATGATTAAATGTGCCACATGTAGATTCTCAGATATGAACCTTAACGCAAACTTTAACCTGAGTCATTGAAGCATGAAATGTAGGTCAGAGTGACCCAATTATCATCCGAAGCAGCCACATCTACTGACCAAAGATAATTGATGTGCCACATGTAGTTTCTCAGATATGAACCTTAACGCAAACTTTAACCTGAGTTATTGAAGCATGAAATGTAGGTCAGAGTGACCCAATTATCATCTGAAGCAGCATCACTCTCCAAGACGCATCTAATGACCAAAGATGAGTGATGTGCCACATGTAGTTTCTCAGATATGAACCTTAACGCAAACTTTAACCGGAGTCATTGAAGCATGAAATGTAGGTCAGAGTGACCCAATTACCATCCGAAGCAGCATCACTCTCCAAGACGCATCTGCTGACCAAAGATGATTGATGTGCCACATGTAGTTCCTCAGATATGAACCTTAACGCAAACTTTAACCTGAGGTGGGACGAACGGACAGACGGGCGAGATGCTATATCCCCTCCCCAAAATCGTTGGGCGAGGGGATAATAAAGATTTCACATATTTAGAAAATGTGCAATTTTGGCCCCTTTCACCCCTTGTAGCTCGGAAACGGTAAGAGCTACGCAAAATCCGTTGACAAACTACTGAAAGCTAATATCAAGAAGATTTCAAAGAAAACAAGATGTGTTTGTGAAACACTACATATGCCCCCAGATTCAGATTTTTACCCCTTTATGACCTCTATGACCTTGACATTTGACCTTTGACCTAATTTTAATTTGCATATTTATGTTCCTCTTGACTAGACCTATACACTTAACTTGCCAAGTATCAAAAGTCTACCTTATATAGTTCAAAAGTAATAGCCAAGGTTAAAGTTTCGGATGCACAGACAGGACAAAAACAATATGCCCCCGATCCTCGATCTGGGAGCATAAAAATCCAATCGAAATCCGATGAAAAATAAAAATTTCAGGTGATTAGCATATTTACAATTTTGGCCCCATTCGGCCCCTCATAGCTAGGAAAGGAAACAAGTTACCAAAAAAATAAAAGTTGAACGCTGTATTAATTTTCCATAAGGAATCTAATGAAAAAAACTGCATCAAAATCGGACAAAAAATGAAATTTTTTTTTAGATTTCCCCCTTTTGGGACCCATTTATCTCATTAACGGTACATGTGACATGAAATCCGTTGACTTACTACCAATTAGAAATTTCCTTAGGACCACACTGAAAGAAACCCCATCAAAATCCGATAAATAATAAATATTCTACAGCCCAATATATGAAAACACCTAATTTGGCCCTTTTAAAAAAAACGGGCGGGCCACAATACCCATAAACCAATCCCAACCTTCCTTTTGTGACAAGCAACATTATGTTAAAATTTCATAAGGATTGATCAACTAGCACTGAAGTTATCGCACGGAAACGAAGAGTCTACAGACGCCGACGACGACGCCAGTATCATACCAATATACAATGTACAACCTCAAAAATTTTTTTGCGGTTGTATAAAAAATGATTATATGAGAGGATAGCTTTAAGAATCTTTTATAGATTTTGTTCATACTTTGCATGTGTTTTGAGATTATACAGTTTCATATAAAAAATATGAAGTGTGGTGAGCCCTGACTGCCATATGGCAGACTGACATGTACTAACCAAGACCAAGCTATATACCAAATATCATTGACCTATAGCTTGTATTTATTGAGAAACAGACTTAAGCAAAAAAACTTAACCTGGTCACTGGACCATGAAATTGAGGTCAAAGTCAGACGAGGCGAGGATTTTTTATTTTCTGAGTGTCGAGTTAGAGGATGTTCTCATGTTATTCCACTCTAACGCCAAGAACATTCACATTTGTATCAATATGGCTACCCTCGGAAAGATAAAATGGAAAATTTAAGAGAGCAAAGAAATAAAGCGTAAGACAGTCTTGGAAATTGACTGACGGCAGGAGTTTTGTATGACACCCAAAATAAATGTCTATGCTTATTTTGTCGACCACAAGGATAGATATTTAATTGCAAATGCAAAATTGAAGTAAATACTTTGATGCAAGATACACTTTGATTCTTTTTAAAATATTTCAGTAGCCCCTAAAAGGGCTGTTTGTCTATTAATTTCTTTATTTTCATTCTCCGTGCAGGATACTTTTCTGCGATATGTTTACACAGGTTTAATTCTCCATGACTGATACTTTTCTGCGATATGTTTACACAGGTTGTTATTTCTGCCTCAGTTGTTTCCTCTAAGTAGGGCTAAAATTTGCAATGAAGGGATAAAGTAGGACTAAGTCAGCATTCCATGGTAATTTATTTCCTCGAGCTTCCGTTTGGTTTTGTACCATAATTAACTTGATGGTCTGTCTATGAACATCAGTCTTTGGGTCAAAAAGGTAAATAGTCTAAGATTAAGAATGATTCAATTTTGCATGTTTTGTTTGCAATCTATGCTGGTTTCTATGGTAGGTCATTCACTGGTCCAAGTTTATAATCATGGTACCTTATAACATTCTTTGCTGTGTCTGCATTACGTATGTCAACAACCTGTATATGTTCTGATTGGCTTTGTTGATGTATACTGGCAAGTCTGGAGACCCACTGCCTCCTATGCAAGGGATCAGAAATGTGTTTTGTGCCACTGGTACGGCTTGCATTTGTATATCACTTTCTTTTCTGCCATCTCTGATCTTGGGTTGTTCTTGTCACTCCTACTGAAATGGGGAGTGAAATTTTGACCCGCAATCAATGTTCTCGGGTTGATGTTCGTACCGTTTGGGCGATATTTTGACCCGAAAACGTTGTACTCGGATAAAAAATTCCTCGCCCAAAGATGCCCCTTAAGTTCGCTTCCAAACATAAAAATCTTGTGTTATCCTGCAGACAGTGCAGTTTTATAATAAAACAGAATGAAATATTACAACCATTAACAACATAACAGGTTGGGGATTATCCTCAAGTTTGGGTATTATACCCATTTTCAGGTATAACCCCTAAAAACAGGTATCAACTAACAATGTAAACATTTGTCAAACAATCAGTTGACTATAGTGAATGCCTGAAGGCCAATCAAGTGTGAGCTAACCATGACTGAGTACGAGCTCACTTCCATTGCATATTTTTTGGCATCACTCAAGATATCAAAAGGGTCAATTATTTCTTTTATGACTGAGATTGGTTAGTCAGAACATCAGATTGGAAGACAAAAGAATTCTAAATCATCTATAGGGGAAAAAAGTTGACAATAATTTTATCTTTTTGAAAAGGAAAGTTATTCTTTTGATGTCGGTTGAAGTGAATATTTATTACAGAATATGCCCTTTTGTAGTTTTGATACTTAATTATCTAATAAACAGCTGAAACCCTTGAAATCAAGGACCAACCTATACCCCATTTTTAGGTATTATACCCATAATCAGGTATAATACCTATATCTGAGGATTGCCCCCAACCTGCATAATATAAGTGGAACTTGTCTGAAAAGATGTTGTTATTTACAGCAAGTTGGAAGCTGATCATGAAGACATCAAGCACCGCAACGTCACTATAGGGTCTGTAAGTCTCGTTCCATTTTGGAACTTGCGGGACCAAATCTTGTACCTGGAAGTTGCATTATAAACAAAAACATATGACATTTAAAGCATAAAATTTGAACATCATAATCCTTTAACGACATATTTTGGCAGGAAACGTTTTCAAATTGCAATTTTATCGTGATTTCTCAGTGTCACATGACGACACTTACAGACCCTTTTGTCGTGTGACAAACTACTAAGATCCACCCAGGTAAACGTGAGAACAACAATTCGGACGCGATCAGCAACGCGGATGTAAACATTGATAACAACAGTTTTGTAAAGGGTCCATTTAAAGAGCATTTATGAATTCCTAGTTATTTCAAACACACAATGACAGTATAAACTTTACATTCTTGCTTCTACATACTTATATCGGTATTTAAAATGAGTTTTTATATGAAAAATGAAAACATAGATGCGATCGACAACGCAAAAATTGCTACCAAAGCAATCGTATAACGCACAAAAAGCGATCGGAAAACTTATTAAGTAAATATAAAAATACTTTTGAATTCATTTTAATCACGAGACTTGGCAGCATTTTAAAGTTCACGTAAAGGTAATTTAGCAGTAGAGCTTCTCTAGTGTGAACAAATTTCCATGCAAATTCTTGCTCCCACCTTTTTTTTTGTCTTCATCATATTGTCTCAATTTGTGTTACATATGAATTGCCGTGTTTTGGTAATTTTGATTTTAGAATTTTCCCTCTGTTTTTTGCTTTGGAAATTGTTTCCAGGTGTATCTAATAGAATGAAGTAATATTTGTTATTGTCTGCATAAACACAACAAAAGGTTCTAAAGATCCTATATTGTTCTCATATTAGTAGTTTTAGGGATCTGAATGGCCTTTCCCCATAGGATCAATGATCAACTTTGTTCCCCACTGGAGACCATTCTACTGGAGACAATTTTTGAAGGGAACCATTCAACAACCTTAGAAAATGAGTTTGGTCCCAATCGGCCAAGTAATTTCAGAGCATAAGATTTTTTAATTTGTTTTCCATAGAGTTCAACGGTTCAGTATTCTAAGCTATGTGTACTGCTGGTTGCAATCATGGATGAAACAACGACAGTAGAATATCAAAGGAACAAAGAAGTGGTATTTACAACAAGAGTTGTCAGAAGACAACATAGCTCGCCGGGGATTCCAGTAACTTCAATGCACAATAAATTTGAAAGTAACAGAAGGCTTTCTTCACAAGAAAGTCACATATCAAATATAAACATCCTATCACTAAACGACCAATTTCTAGAAGCAAAGTTAAAGTTTTTAAAAAAATTGCCCTCAGGGCAAGGTCAAGGTCAAAATGTCTACAAATATGATATCATTAGAAAGCTCTCATCAAAAGAACGTCACATACCAAATATGAACACCCTACCACTAAACAACTTAATTCTAAAAGCAAAGTTGAAGTTTTTAAAAAAATTGCCCTCAGGGCAAGGTCAAGGTCAAAATGTCTACAAATATGGTACCATAAGAAAGCTCTCACCATAAGGAAGTTACATACAAAATATAAACACCCTACCACTAATGGCCCTCCTTCTAGAGGCAAGGTTAAAGTTCTCTACAAATTGCCCTCAGGGCAAGGTCAAGGTGAAATTGTCTACAAGTATGGTACCAGAAGAAAGCTCTCATGATAAGGAAGTTACATACCAAATATGAACACCCTAGCTACCACTAAAAGCCTACCTTCTAGAGGCAAGGTTAATTTTATTTTAAAAATTGCCCTCAGGGCAAGGTCAAGGTCAAAATGTCTACAAATATGGTACCATTAGAAAGCACTCATCATAAGGAAGTTACATACCAAATATAACAAGAGCTGTCACCAAATGGCAGCCAAATATACCCCGCTCAATGAACCCTGGATCAATATGGTAAGTGCAAATTTAAGTTGGTGTGGGCACAATACAGGTGTGGACACAGTACAAGTGTGGACACAATACAAGTATGGACACAATGATATAATCTTCAAGAAAGAACTTTTCATAAGGGTTCCAATGAAAATACTCTGTCTAAATCAGACATATATGGAATTTGCCTTTTTTTTAGCCGATTTGACATTTTATACAAAAATCATAATCATTAGGGAAATTTCATTGCAACACTTTGAAAACAACTTTTCAGGAGGAAAGTGTGTCTCTCCAACAGTTTGACTTCACAATATCTATGCTTAAAATTTTGTCTTGGGGAAAAAAAAAGATAATTGCAGGAGAAATCAACGAAAGTCAAAGTCGAATTATCTTCCCTTCCTGATTTCAAACAATAATCGTATTCATTTATGTACATCTACATATAGTGTTCTTCCTTTGTGTAAAGTTTCATCAAAATCATTTAAGTGGTTTAAGAGGAGTTGCGCTTACGAGGTAACCCCTACATAGGGAATCAATGAAAAGTCACAGTCGTATTATCTCCCCTTCCTGGTTTCGGACAATAATTATATTCCTTCATGCACATCTCCATATAGTGTCCTTCCTTTGTGTAAAGTTTCATTAAAATCCTTCAACTGGTTTAAGATGAGTTGTGCTTACAAGGTAACCAATAAAGAACACATACAAAAGGAATCAACAAAAAGTTTAAGTCAAATTATCTCCCCTTCCTGGTTTCGGACAATAATTATATTCCTTCATGCACATCTACATATAGTGTCCTTCCTTTGTGTAAAGTTTCATTAAAATCCTTCAAATGGTTTAAGAGGAGTTGCACTTACAAGGTAACTCATACATAGGGAATCAACAAAAAGTCAAAGTCGGATTATCTCCCCTTCCTGGTTTCATACAATAATTATATTCCTTCATGCACATCTCCATATAGTGTCCTTCCTTTGTGTACATGTAGTTTCGTTAAAATCCTTCCAGTGGTTTAAGGTGAGTTGCGCTTACGAGAAGTGTGGCCAGACGGACGGACAGACAGACAGACAGGGTGATTCCAATATACCCCCAAACTTTGTTTGCGGGGGGTATAAACACCCTACCTCTAAAAGCCTACTTTCTATAGGCAAGGTTAAAGTTTTTTAAAAATTGCCCTCAGGGCAAGGTCAAGATCAAAATGTCTACAAGTATGGTACCAGAAGAAAGCCCTCATCATAAGGAAGTTACATACCAAATATAAACACCCTACCACTTAAAGCCTACCTTCTATAGGCAAGGTTAAAGTTTTTTAAAAATTGCCCTAAGGGCAAGGCCAAGGTCAAAATGTCTAAAAGTATAGTACCAGAAGAAAGCTCTCATTACAAGGAAGTCACATACCAAATATCAACATCCTAGCTATTAAGGTCTGAATTCCACAAGCCAGGTTAAAGTTTTGCTGACGCTGACGACGCCGACACCGGGGTGATGACAATAGCTCTCCTGACGTTCGTCCCGGCGAGCTAAAAATCGAATTCCAAAGACATGGCAAAAACGAGAGCATAGAAAACAATGACATTAGAAAGCTACAAAACACAGAAATAAAAAACATAACATTCAAAACCATGAACTCACATGAAACTGAGAGTGACATCAGGTGTTCCGGAAGGAAATATTACAGAAAGCCTAGATATTTTGGCAAGTTTATTTGCTAATGATACCTCCTGATCTTATTCTGGTCAAAATTTTGCAGCAATGGAGTCCAAAATTAATAGGGATTTAAGTAAACTAAACAAATGGGCAAATACTTGGCTTGTTGACTTTAATCCAAAGAAAACTAAAGCACTAGTGATATCAAATTCTAACCCCCACAGCTAAATATAACATTTGATAATGAATCGGTAGGAAATTGTCAATAGTCACAAGCATTAAGGGGTACTTTGGCATCTGATGGAAACTGGACAAATTAAAAATGTATACAGAAACTATATACAGCAATGAAATAAATTAACGCTCTGAGAAATTTTAAGTTTATACTATCAAGGAAAGTTTTATCAAATATATATGTATCTTTTATATGCGAAGTATGTGACGGGTGTTTTATGTGTAAAAAAGATAAACTGGAAAAAATTCAGCTTGAAGCTGCCAGGATAGTTACTGGTTTAACAAAATTTGCTAGTCGGGAATCATCATATTTTGAAACAGGTGGGAGACATTAGAAAACAGAAGGAAACAAAGAAAACTAATAACATTTTACAAGTCTAACAAGATTCATAATAAATAATGTCCTGCATACATAAATACTCGTCTACCACCATGACCACCAGTAGTTTCAGATGTCAGTGACTATAATCTTAATTAGTGACCGAGTGAATTACATGCCTCCATGATGCAAACTGGGAACTTTCGAAAAAATCTTTTATACCTTCTACTTGCACCTTATGGAATAATTTAGATAATTAGTTGAAAAATGCACCTACTATATTGTCCTTCAAGAATATAGTTCAGCCTGAAAATTATAAACCCCCTGAATACTTTAATGAGGGAAACAGAAAATTAAACATGCTACAAACAGAGTTGAGGCATCAGTGCATCTCTCTTACTACAGATCTTTTAAAAATATGTATTGTAAACGATCAAAAATGTCATTGCAGATCTGCTTATGAAGATGTTATTCATTATGTGTTTGAAAGTCCATTGTATCAAGAACAATCCTATGTAATCGTCTTCCAAATATTAGTATTGATATTCAGACACTTCTGTTTGGAAATGATACACACAGTTTTGAAATAAATTCTAAAAATATTTGAACACTTTCATACATTTGTAAGAAACACAAAAAGATTTTAAGTAATGTCAGTAATAATGAACTACGCATATAAATCGAAAAATTATATTTTTTCTCTTTTCAATTTATTTATGTCTGTTTTGTCGTCATTTATTAGTTTATGTAATTTTCTTATCAGGAGAAGACTCCTTTTGTATGAGAGAGGAAATATGTTTTTGAAAGATCTGTTTGATAGCTGATTCGTAAATGTATTTACTCCATATCCTAGCTTTCATTGTTTATTTCAGTGTGGAGTCCGTAAAAAGATTCCCCGTGCAAGAGATATGTGTGCTCTCTATCTTTATTTTTGCAGATGATACTTCTCTTGGCTATTCAAGTAGTAACCAAAATTATGTAAAAACAGTTATATATACTAGAGGTTCAGCAACTAAGCCTGTATCGCTCACCTAACAAAATGCTAATATGCCATGCATGACCAAAAATTATGTTTTTTACCAATGGGTTCTAATGTATAGCTATGTCATCCATTGGCAAAAGAGTAATTTTGGTAAAGGACCTTCTAAACATTTAGTTCAACTTGCTTTTTGGTTGAATTTGCTTCAGTAGTTTCAGAAGATAAGATGAAAATGTGATTTTCCCATAGGGTCCAATGTTAAAATATGTTCGGTGCTGGTGGCCATGTTTTTTATCGGATCAGAACAAAATGAGCAATCTTTGTTAAGGACCTTAAGTACAAATTGTGCAATCTTTGTTAAGGACCTTTAGAACATCATTCCTGTAAAGTTTGGTTGAATTTGCTTCAGCGGGTTCAGAGGAGAAGATGAAAATGAAATTTTTCCTATAGGGTCCAATGTCAACCTTAGTTCCACACTGGAGGCCATGTTTTTATCAGATGGGATGAGCAATCTTTGTTAAGGACCTTGAGTGTATCATTCCTGTAAATTTTGACTGAATTTGCTTCAGTGGTTTCAGATGAAAATGTCATTTTCTGATAGTGTCCTTCTGTCCTGGTGACCATGTTTTTAATTGAAACGGAACAAAATGAGCAATCTTTATTAAAGACCTTTAGTACATCATTCCAGTGTTCTCCCCAGGCCCTTTTAGCGTCGGGGTACCCCTACGCTATAATTCTCTACCCCGACGCTTTCCTCGTTACCCCTACGCTATAATTTTCAACCCGATGCTTTCATTCTGGGTGATTTTTTTCACATCCGGTTTAGTTTTTTCACGTGACGCCATATTTTTTGCTCAGGCAACATGTTGCATAATTAAAGAATAAACAAACAGTTTAAACATATTGTTTCTGCTTTTTATGTGACAATTTATTATAATTACAACTACTTTTAAGCTAAAAAGAAGTGTTTGTAGTTGTTCTGGCATAAAACTTTTGCATTTAATACCGGCCTCGACAATACCGTTTGTCCGATTGCTGGGGACAAGTGGATATGTTTGTCGGACAAGTGAAATTCAGAAGTCACTTGTCCGTCGGGACAAGTTAAAATTTTGTCAAACTAGGATTTCAAATCCGCCACAACCATGCGTAATGAGAAAATTCATGTAGATTCCTTTAAAAACATTTTTTTACCAACCAAATGTGAGCGAAGCGAACGATGGTTGGTACTTGTAAACACTTTTCATTCTGAAGCAGAAGTGGGAAGAGCTAAAGCTGTGTACGAGGTTTCGAACTGAAATCGTAAGTCGCGCGACCACACCAGAAAAGATATTAAATGATGAAATAAATAGTATTAACAATTTATCAGTATGATTCGTGCCGAACACGACCGTATAACTAAACAGACAACTCGTCTGTATTTCGTATTTTCGAACACGAGATCACACGAGACAACGCGTGATCACACGAGACAGGCAGTTTCGTATGTGTAAAATTAATGATCATGTCAAAATGTCTTGCCAAAGGCACGAATAATATGATCAAATTGATACAACTGTCGTGCGACCACTACCAACATAAATAAAGAATAAATAACAAAGAAAGTGTGATTCCCCATGACAACGCGTTAGTCATTTGTAAAACATCGGGTTGCCGTAGCAACGCATTTCCACAAGTATCTGAGTCAATTTAAAGACGTGCCGAAGGCACGACCGCCATGATAAGGATAAAACTGTCGTGCTGGAGGCACTAACATTGTGATTAATAGCAAACAATGAATAGTGTCGATGTGCCAAAGCCAAAAGGCACCCGGCCTCAAGTATCACGACACGAATGAAAACGGGGAGCACGGATGCCATGACAACGTAAATAAAGATGGCAGTACATTGTTGACAAATGTTCATGCAATCATTTATCAAAAATATGCCCATGTAACAACTCCAGTAAGCTCTGCGACGATGAAAATGCTATGAATGATATATGTCTTACCTTAAAGTTAGATATTCCTTTTCCTTGCCTTATGTAGACCAAGGCTATTTGGTTACCGGCTATTTGATAGCCTACTGGTGTGAATATTTGACTGAAAACTTTCAAAATGAATTGGCATTACGCTTTAAACATAATAATGCTCAAATTAATTTGAAAATCGGCAATCTTCAAATGAAAACATTAAAACAACTGAGCGTCTGCTACGCCATGTACGCCGGAAATCATGTACAACAAGCGTTACACTTCAAGGGCCGACAACTACAGAAGTGCTATTGAGATTGCAATGCATTCAGAGTTCGCATAAACTGGTGAAATCTATATTTTGGGAACGTGAATTATAAAATAATCAGACTAGGTGTAAATTTGAATATTTTATTATGAATTGGAGAGTGTATTTTGGGAACTTGAGCACATGTGTCTGTAAAATAATTTTTGATACGATGACCAATGGACCAATGATGTGAAAATGGGGGGGGGGGGGCTCAAATATAAGTATTTCCCCACTACTGTATATTTTTATTGAAGAACTTCAAGTTTGTTAACCCCTTCTCGCAGCTCTGCTGCAATTTTCTTGTTTTATGATGAACTATTAAACGAAGAACGAAAATATTGACCGATTTCAATGTAAACATTTATGTTTTCACTCGTGTCCGCCATTTTGATAATACCGATCATTAGACGAAACGAAATAAAAATACGGATTCTTAAGCGAAACAAAATTTGAATAAAGAAACGTACTCATACCATTACATATTATTGACATCGATAGAACAATTCGATATTACTTGAAACGATCAGGCACATTTACAAGATTTTTTTTTCAATTTATTAAGAAATTCAATGCAAGAGAAAATAGTATAAGTTCATAATCATGAAAATAACATGTTCTGCAAAGTTCATATCATGATCTTTGAATGAAATCTGTGTAATAGGAAGACTGAATGAAGAAACATCTAAAGACAAGTCCCCATTAAACATGTATAAATCCCCATTCTAGCATTTTTTGTTACTTTTGTATATTTCAAAGAATATTTGTTAACCCTATCAAGTCTGACAAGTCTTTTCATAAACCAGCTTTTTCAGTAATGTCTAGTGTCTATTAATGTGAAATACCAGATTTTCAAAACATATGTACATACTTGCATACTGATCTTCTTCAGAATACCCAGGTACAACTAGAAACTTTTCTACTTGTTTTGTCTTCAGTTTAATGTACTCTTTTTTTTCTTAAAACTACACAAGCCTTTGTCAGTATGTATCATTTCTATTAAATAACCAATACACTTTTATTTCATTGAATTTTTTTTCTGATAAACTTTTTGGATATTCAGTCAAATATTTCGGACAAGTGATAATTTCATCCGGACAAGTAAATCTGCAGAGGTACTTGTCCGAAGGGACAAGTTTGAAAAATAGTTATTGTAGAGGCCTGTAATAATGTCACGTGACCTAAGTTTATAAACAATATGGCGACTTCCAGTGCACACGAAGTGAAAATGAATCTTTAATTCACTGCCTACACGTTGCACGTGGTAATAAAATATTCATGTCATGCTGTTTACTTTTTCATCTCACTCATTAAGTTTAATGAATAAATGTGAGATGTTTTTATCCAGCGACAAAATCAGAGATTCTTAAATTGTCTACAGAGACGGTATACATGAAATAAAACTTGAATAAACTAAATAATTTGAGAGCTAAATTTAGTGAAAAACTTTTCCCATTGAGTATTAGCCACGGATATGACCTTTAGAATGTAGGAGAAACTCGTTTTTGATTGCACACAAAAAGGGGGACGTCATTTAGTTGATACTTTACACACATTTGTATATCCTGTAGCATTTGCACCATGCAACGCGGGTGGTTTCCTTTGTTTGTTCTAGACTTGTCAAAGGTACAAGGAATGAAAAACTAATTGAAATTCTGCATTCCAATAACATAACCATGATAAACAGATATCAAAATTAAAATGACTGGAGTTAATATGCTTGAGACTGTCACTTAAAAGATGCCTATGAAAAACATATCAAACAATATCCTTCCATGATAGTAGCTTATGCAGACGTTTTCGTGTCACTGATCATATTACGTGACATGTCATATTGCTCGGAAAATTGCCCCTACTTATCACAAAATCCTGGGGAGAACACTGCATTCCCATTAAGTTTGGTTGAATTTGCTTCAGTGGTTTCAGAGGAGATATGAAAATGTGATTTGCCCATAGGGTATAATGTTAAACTATGTACGGTGCTGGCGGCCATGTTTTTTCATCCTATTGGCACAAAATGAGCAATCTTTGTTAAGGAGCTTTAGTACATTATACTTGTAAAGTTTGGTTGAATGTGCTTCAGCGGTTAACAGACGGACGACGGACGTCAATTGATGGCAATAGCTCACACTGACCTGATATTTTCAAATATCATTATTTCAGCATGTTCAGTTTTCTACCCACCGGTAGAAAAAAACAGAAATCACCAATTTTGTATCCTGGATGGCTGAACATGCTGAAGGGGAACCTACATCTTTCCTGAATTGCAAATACGGCATTTATCAAGAAGTGTAGAGTTTATATAGGATTAAACACTGGATTTAAGGAAATTATCTATGTAAATCCGGCAGCTCACTCACAAACTGAATAAAGTCCAACAGACTTTATGTAAAGTCTGTGAGTGACCTGCCAGAGTTGTCCTAAAAGCGAGTGTTTAGTTCTTATATTGTATAATTCCAAACGACTTAAAAATATGTTCGATATGAGAGCGATGTCTTTATTGCTGTACCGTATATTTTCGTGGAACGGATCAATGGGCAAGCAGAAATATCGAAAAGTATTTATTTTGTTATTCATAACGTTGAACAATTGAATGTTACAATTTCATTTGGAATTATTAGCACTGCCTATATAAGTGGTACTGGGTATGTTCCGACAAACGGGGTTGCATTTTTAGCTGAATTGTCTAGAAAGGGGTATAATCTTTTAACCTTGTCTTGAAAGGGGTCATTTTCTTGTCTATGATGGGGTTAAGGAGAAGATCTGGTTGCATAAATATATCATAAAAGCATCTTTCAGCAAGAATCAGTTGCTAATAATTGAATCATAATTGCATTCTAACAAATTATTTGACTATCTAATTGGTATATTGACTTGACATGAAGAAAAATCCTACTTTTTATGTAAGAAGGGTTCTACACTTGTACACATTTGTCTAGAATGGGGTACAGGAATCTGTCAAAATTTGTCTAGAAAGGGGTCAGGGTTTTGAACCACTGGAAGAACACCCATGTCAATTTTCAGACCAGTGTCGGAATTTGACAGTAAATTAAACAGGATAAATAACCAAAGTGCTTCCTTGGTTATTTATCCTGTTTACTGTCAAATTCCAACACTGGTCTGAAAATTGACATGGGTGTTCTTCCAACAGGATAAATAACCAAAGTGCTTCCTTAAATTTTGTCCTCATGGATTTTGATTCAAAAGTTGTACAATCGCTTGTTTATCATTACTAGTAAGTTGTACGAAGCGATCGTTACCGATCGCATAAATTATTGCGACATGTGCTTAAAGAAAACGATATTTTTAAGTTATTGGATTGATATACACTCTATTAGGCCTAAAAAAAAATACCTGTGTTTCCGGTAACATACTCTTCAAAATTAGGGTCGGTAGGTAGGCATTTTTTTTCCCAAAACTTTTTACATAGACAGCACAAAATGGACTTAAGGTGTCTCAGTGGTATTATTCCGCCATCTTTGTGTAAAATTTGTTCATTTAGGTTTCATTCATTTAAAAAATTAACAAAATAGTTATTTGAAATGTAAAGAGAGTTCAAAAGTATTTAAATTTATTATTCCTAATCACTTTTACAACATTTTCATTTCAAAAGGATGAATTAAACCACACAAGCTTTAAATCTGTTTTGCTGGATTTACAGAACACAAAAATTTAGCAAGGGAGATAATTTGCTAAAAGAATTTTACATAGATATCACTACAGAAATTAACATTTTGCAATTTATCTCTCTTATTTCAACATGTTCAACGGTGACCCCTAATTTTAATTTTTTATATGTAAACTATATAATGACTTCAAAACACATGCAAAGTATGAACAAAATCTATAATAGTTTTAAAGCTATCCTCCAATATAGTCATTTTCCCTATCATTTCTTTGAAAAATCCTGAAATTTTAAAATTCATATTTTGTGCTTAAATACATGGTGACCCCCAAATTTTATTTTATATTTTGAAAAACAATACAATTATGTTTCTACACGGAAAATTTCACAAAATTCTATAATAGGAGAATAATACCCTGCAGACACCTTAAAACAATCAAACATGAATTGTAAGTGTATCTTCGGGACAGAAAAACATCAACAAGAAATACGTACTGCCTTCTAAACAAAAAAATTCTAGAAGGATGGTCTGAAAAAAAGACAAATACGCCGTTTATTCTCACCTCATATTCCTTCTGTAATGAAAACAATAATCCGCGTTGCTGATCTCGTCCGAGTTGACGATCTCACGTTTACCGGGGTGAGACAGTTGATACATGTAGTGCTTTTCTTTTTGATACACATAAATTTCATGATCAATTATATGAAATGAAATTATATTATTGTTTTTTTTTCCATTGTCCGGTGATTTTATAATTACAAAGTTTAATTATTACAATGTACATTTGTAAATGTAAATTAACTAAACAATACAATCTATAATCAACAATACTGGAACAATACTCGGAGACAATACTGGAATAAAATTTTGTTCCAGTATTGTTAACAATACTAGTATACCAGTATTGTGATCGCCTCATTCAGGTGATCCAAGATAAGTACTAGATCTATATCACGAAAACAACATATTGGAAATACACTTCAGTTTACGCTAATATACTTCGAAGGCGATATAATAAAATGCAGACACGATAAAAAAGGGGGGGGGGGTAAGTCATGAGTGATCTGTGGTGGGCAAGTTCTGAACCGATCTTGCCGCAAGTTGCATCTGGATAAAGGTTTCTTCAGAAAATTGCATGTTCTTTGTTTTAACAAGTTATAGAGTAACTTAAGACTACTAATTTTTGAAACGTCGTATGTAGCTGATTAACGGGCACCTGCTTCACCTGTATCCAGGTAATTGGCGATTTCTGCTCAAAGCTTTTCCAACATCATCCTTGTCTAGTTTCACTTCCAACACTCCACTTATTTCTATTTTGTCTAAGCTTAAAGTTCGTAGACAGTGTCAACAGTCCGAAATGCATTTGTTGATATTCGTCCAAAATGGTTGACGGTTTGGTCACATGGGATGATGTGTATTTCTTATTGGTCGAAATCAAACTACCCGCAAATTTTGAAAAATCAGAGCTCTGACATCCTGAGAAAATGTATTTAACCCAAAAATGTGATTGAAATCAAAATCAAACCTAACTACCTAGTGGAAGCAACCTTTCATCACCAGGTCGAACTCAGACGCGCGTCAGATGTGCAAGAAGGGAAATGAAGATGTCACTCACTTCATGCTGAACTGTACTTTCTTATATGTACTTTCTTTAGCTGATTACTGTAAAATGTGGCAATGGGAATCATTCACGGCTTCTCCCGAAAGGAGGCGTCGTCGTTCCATGAGTGGTTAACTGAACGTTTTATTTTTCGGCGTGACGCTTTATGAACGTCACCTATGAAACGTTTGATCTCTGTTGCCACACGTAAATCAAGTTAATTAACATATATTTTAGGAAAAAATGATTGTTAGCTGATATTGTTTTTCTGCCTTCTGTAGGTCAATAAGCAAAATATTGTTTTGTAGCTAAAACATGATAAAACACGACTAAAATATCGATTCAAACAGTTTTCTCCTTTTTATCTCGAAGCCATGAAATGGCTGGAGAGATATTAATATGGCAAGAAAAAATCACGTGCCCCGCGTGAGGCTTCAAGCCTATTAACAGCTCTAAAAGATGATCTTCGTGCTTCCAATAAAATATAGTGCGCAAGTTCCTTTCAAAATCGGATACATTTAGTAGTTGAATACAGTGTTGTTTTATTAAACTGAAAACAATATGCATGTTAATCAAATTACTCGTTTTTTACTCGTTGCTTATAGAAAATGAATGACTGTCTTTATATCTGATGGTAAAACACGCCCATTGACCTTTATAAGATGTTTGTATTGGTTTAAAATGAAACATACGATAAACACGTCAGATGTGTATTCACACAGCTGAAGCGATCTATATTTAAAGTTTACATAAGTACACGTGTCCAGAAGCGCGATTAATTTAGTATTATAACATTGAGTTTATAACATTACGTTTATACATTTTCAAAGTCAGTAACGTATTTATTGTTTTGAGTATCAATTAGTGCCTAATAGATTCAGGGATTGGTGTTCTATAATTATGATTTAAATTATTTATTTAGGTCAAACATGTCCCCATTCATAGTTACAAAAAATCAATAACGAGTCGTTGCAGTGTGTATTCTTAAAATAGTGTAGTAAATGTTTCGTAGCATTCAAAATACAACATCACTATTTGTTCGTTCGAATTTTCGCACAAATTAATTATCAAGCGCAATTTGGCCAGTTACAGCGATTTTAAAGACTGAAAACTTCTTAAAAGGCTCTCGCTTCGCGGTCGCCCTTTAAGAAGTTTTTACGCCTTTAAAATCGCAATAAGTGGCCAAATGCGCTTGATAATATATAATAGCAATGAAATCACACAATCCGATTATTTTCACGTATTACGGACTATAACTTAATACATGCAGACGTATGCAGTAGTTCTTTGGATGACTACGAAGTTTTGCCACATGTAGATTTTCAGGGCTTCGAGATTCAGCTCCATCGGAGCTTTGATTTAATAAACTTCAGTTCTAACGCGAATGACAAATTAAAGTGTTGTCGCGATAAAAGCGTTCACGTAACCACTTATGGAACAGTGACGACGTCATACGGACGATATTACGTGAATGATTCCCAAATCAATCAATATTAATAAAACAAAAGTTATTGTTTTTCAGCAGAAAAATATCTTATACAAACATACAGATTTCACTATAGATGGTCATAAACTAGAAAAAGTTACTAAATTTAAGTACTTAGGTAATATTATTGAAGCTTCTGGAAAGTTTCACTCATCTCATATTGAACTTACCAAAAAAGGAAATAAATTCATGTTTAGTATGTTTAAAACTTTAAATAATATTGGAAATGTGCCAATACAATTGCATAAAAAACTTTTTGAATCCCTAATTAAACCAATTTTAATGTACAATTCAGAGATTTGGTATATGGATTTTTTAGAAAAAGTTATAAATTCTCAAGAGAGAGCTAAAAAATCCAATTCAAGTTTTGATGTCATAGCATCTAATGACAACAGTAATATTGAAAAAGTAAACCTAAAATTTTGTAAATCAATTTTAGGTTTAAGTAAAAAATCTGCACGAGGTGAACTTGGTCAGTATCCAATGGATATGTATATAAAATTACAAACATTAAAGTATATGGCAAGAATTTCTTCTACTGATGTTAATCCTTTATTATATGATGCATTTAAGCTCTCAAAACAACTACATGAAATGGGGTCATATTCATGGTTTACTTTTGCCAAATATATTGGCAGTCAAATTGATATTGATGTCACATATATAGAAAATATAAATTTTCATACAGAAAAACCTAAATTTACAAAGTATGTGAAAGAACTACTTAAAGAAGACTATAAGACATTATTTTTTAAAAAATTAAATTCTCTCACAGAAAGTAATAAATTGTTTCTTTATAGTAAATTAAAGAAAAAATATGAAATTGAACCATATTTGGAAAATATAAAAAAATTTGAAAATAGAAAATATCTAACAAAATTAAGAGTCAGCGATCATATTTTAGAAATTGAAAGGGGAAGGTACAAAAATATTAAACGAGAAAACAGAAAATGCAAGAACTGCAATTCCAACACCATTGATGATGAAGAACATTTCTTATTTTCATGTAATAATAACACAAAACTGAGAGAAAACTATCTACAGGAAATAAAACGTTTAATACCAAATATTGAAAGTAAACCAGATAAACTATATGTATGTTTAAATTGTCCACAAATCGTGCAGTATACTGCTTCATTCGTTACAAGGTCTTTTGCGCTGAGGAGAGTGGACTCAACAACTGCATGATTTTTCATTTTGTAATCTTTGTTTTGTTTTATTATGGTTTTGTTATTATTCATGTATGCCTTCAACCCTAATGTATATGGGTATAAATGTGCATTTAAATAAATAAAGTATATATCATCCGCAAGATCCATGTTTATAGACAAAGTAATTTCTACACTGTCTTCTGTTGATGAGGGTAACAAGACGTTCCGGCCTTACGACAAATCCGTCCCTGCCTATCCGACCCTGTACTTTCCGGCCTCATTCCAATCCGGCCCTGTCTTAAAAGTCGATCGGCCTTACGATTATTTACGTATTACTGTTGTTGATATAAGAAGTTGAATTTGTTTTTACCATAAGAAAAATTCAAATTCATATACCTTGGAAGATGGAAAGCATACTCATGTCCTGAAGTTTTTAGTGTTATATTTAGCATGTTTGTGTATCGTGACTTTGGTCTTTTATTTCTGGTGTTCGCATATTTGCCGTGAATCTGGACTCTGATTTATTTAATCCACTTGAATTTTGTTCTTTCGGCATTCTCAGTCTGCAATTGTTTCTTAAATATATAGGTATTGCTAAATAAACTTGGTACGCAATTCAGGGGCTATCCCTCATTGAAAGTTTTCGTAAATGGTTAAAACTCCTTTGCACCTATATTCTGCAGCAATTTTTGATGACAAATTTCCATTTAAATGCATCAATATAAGTCTGAACAATAAATAATACGACTTATCATGGCCAAACTGAACAAACTACGATATAGTATCAATTAACAATACAGGGACGGATAGACCAAGGACGGATTGTCATAAGGCCGGTCTGGCATAGGGCCGGACATATAAAGTAATCTCAAATGACAAGTTATCTGTAAAATTACTTCTTGATGTGACCAATCCAAAAGTTCCAATGAAATTCCAAAATAGCAATATAGTGGACGAAGTGGAATCTTTATCCAGGGGGCTATGCTTTGCTCTACACCATGAACGATGCATTCAACTTGGAATGTATTGCCATGAAGAACTTTTGAGGTGAGGGTGTTCTTGGGGCTCCTGCCTATATATAAATTCTTATAAAATTTGAATTTAGAATTTAGAAATTATTTAGGGATAAACAGGGACTATACATTACAATATGTAATGTATAGTCCCTGGGATAAACTAAGACATAAAGGTATTTGTCTAATTTTGAGGTCAACATAACCTTAATATATTTATATAGTTATTACTTGGTTGTTCCAATACATCTAGTGCTTTTAGATTTTAAATACACATTGTTTTTAGATTTTAAGTAACTTATATCTTAACTTGGAATTTTCCAAAATTTTAGATTTTATTGATAGTTTTTGTTAAAAGTTAGGGTAGGAATACAGTGCTTAGAGATAAGTATAGCAAATACAAAATATGGAGTTAATATATAGACAGTATATACATGTAGACGGAGATATGTCATAGTTGGTGTGAATTAGATGACAAAGTGAACTGTATCGTTAGCAGTTATTTAGAACTTTGTGTATATATGGTGGTGGAATTCCGCTATATCCGTTGTATGGATATTACTGTATTATAACTGGTGGAGGATAAATACTGTTGATGGTGAACAGGGATTAGGGTGGTGGATTAACAAATTTCGTATTTATGTATATGGATCTTGGAATATTGTATCCATTGTTTTAACTTTTAAACTTTAAACGTACACAGTTAGCACACAATCGTTTGATAGTGGTTCTCCAAGTAGTGGAGGGATATAAAGAAGAAAGAAAGGTCGACCAGATTTGACCTCCCGCGGGACACTTCGCCCCAGATTCGAATACACAGGGTGTCTGCTATCACTTCATGGCTGAAAAAAAAACATCAACTTTTATTTACAAATGTCACAAATGAGGGTGGTACAGGGGGTACTGTTTCTGGATGTAGCGTTTAGGGCATTCAGTGAAACCAGAACAGGTAAAAGTGCTAACACTTTATTACGACAGACAATGACATCTAACATACATGTAATGACAGGAACAGAATGTCTGCAAATCAAGGCATCTCTTCAAGTCAGTCGAGTTTTTCTCAGCTTTTATTCAGCTGTGCTTCACAGCTTGTCTGTCCATATTGAAAAGTTCATTTAAAATATATCATTGTGTGAAATAATTACTTAGAATTGGTTTTATGATAAATTAAACATTTACAAAAATAAATAATATAAAAGAATCAAAATACTTAAAACGGATGAAAGCAATGATAAATGTTCATTTCATATTAAAAATAATTTAAAATATTTATTTCAATGTCCAAAATAATTCAATGAAGTTCAGGAAACTAAGGGACACAATCCAGTTCTACTACATTCCCCCTCCTTTGAAAAACAAATGTTATGGAATAACATTTGGCAATTACGGCACAAATAAAAACACAAAATTTGAATATAAAGTTGAATAAATTATGAAGTCTTCTTAAGATCGGTACAATATTACACCAGGAACTATTACGGAAATGTCTTCTCAAAATAGATGAAAGTCACTTTTACTGCAAACTTTCGGCGTTGTTGAATCATGTGTCTAGTAGAGTTTATCGTTGTTACGGTTGAATCATGTGTCTAGTAGAGTTTATCGTTGTTACGGTTGAAACATCGTTGTTACGGTCGAATCATCGTTGCTTCTGTTGAATCATCGTTGTTACGGTTGAAACATCGTTGTTACGGTTGAATTAGCGTTGTTTCGGTTGAATCATCGTTGTTACGGTTGAAACATTGTTGTTACGGTTGAATCATCGTTGTTACGGTTGAATCATCGTTGTTACGGTTGAATGTCTAGTTGTACCAGGTTTGGTCCACCATCAAACATATCACAGTGACATATATGACTTATGTCACAGGGTTCTCCAAACTCCAACGTTGTGATAAAGTAACACTAGAGGCATGTGCTACTATATTGCTCCAGATCCATCTTGTAGGCATGAAGTGTTCCCAACATCAAACTTCTATCAAAACAATCTATTGGTTTCTGCCATGACAAAAGTCAAAAGATACCATAACCAATGGACATACCAAAAAGTTACAAATGAAACATGAGTATTAATACCCAAAATAAACCAATTCAAACAAAACAATTCATACTGTCTAAACTTAGGCCAACATAAAGACTGAATGCACTGTGGCAGGCAAGTGAAAACTAAAACAAACACAGTTTCTTCAGATGTGAGGCACATCATAATCTGTAAAAACACACAAGTAAAATAATAAAATTTCTAACATACAGAATACAGACTTAACTATCCAAACCCTGAGAGGTTTTGATTAGAAACCATGGGGTTGTTGTCATCCACACTGAAGTAGACACAGGAAGAGTGACATTCAGATCATCTACCTTAACAGAAGATAACTGATTTCCCTTAGCATTAATCGACTGAATCCGGACAATTTTGTATGGACACTTTGCTCGAACATGACCAGCTTTAAAACATTTAAAACATCTTTCCTTAAATCTGGGCATTTTGACAGAAGTCAAATCCTTCAAGAGACAATAAGTTTATCCAAACCTTTAGTCAAGTAGCTAAACTTATCCGATGTGCAGGAAACTGACGAGGTCTTACCTCCGTTTTATAGTTTACTCGTACCATTGTTAACTCGTACAATGTTAACTCGTACCAAAATTTGCTATCTCGTACCAATGCAAACTCGTACTATTTTTTAACTCGTACCATTGTCAACTCGTTCCAAATCAAAGTCGTGCCATTTTTTTACACGTATCATTGTTAATTCTAACCAACTCACTTCAATGTGATTATTTCAATACCAAATTTTGACAAGGGAAACAGCAATTGACCCTATCTTATTACCTTCTTAATAGTGAAACCCCGGGAATTCAAGTCGTTAGAAAAGTCAATTCTGCTGCTTGAATAGGACCCAAACCCCGGATTAAAGCCCGACTGCTGCTCACCGACGCCGACAATTTGGCCTATGAGATCCATACCAGCGACGTCCCCTTCTACCAAGATATTGCTCACACGTGGAGGCCGAATTCGACACCTCAAACTAGCGAATACGACAGAATCTGCCTTCTCACACTACTTTTAATAAAATTTAACTTTATAAAGTGTATGTTTTTAATTAGATTGTCATGTTTTTTTACATATATAGTTATTTCTTTAATGAACAATTGACAACTTGGGGTTAATTATGCTCAAAACTCAAGCTGATGTAATTTGTCTAAGCCATATCTTTTGTTTTTTTTTATAACAGGAAACAATTTTGGTATAGAAAAATATAAGAAATCAATAGCAAAACCGGGCCTAATGCAAAGTAAATTCAAGACGGCAGCTCGCATCGGCTTAGAGGAACTAAACAAGCTAAATTACTATCTGGCTTTAATCTCGAACTCAGAATAGTCAAAGGAATTCAGACATACATATAGGTGTGAAAAATAGACTGTTTCCCATAATAAATATTTTGGTACGAGTTTGAAATGGTACGAGTTATCGTTTGTACGAGTTGAAGATGGAACGAGTTTGCATTGGTACGAGTTAACTTTTTGTGGTACGAGTTCACATTGGTACGAGTTTGCATTGGTACGACTTAACTTGTTTCCTTATCCCCAACTTCACATTTACTCTTCAAAAACTTTCAAACTCAACTGCATATGACAATGACTCCTCGAAAGACTTTGGGTGTTTTAGATAAACATATTTTTTCATCTCTAAAGAATTCAGACCAGATAAAAATAAATTAATAAAATAGTCTGGAAGCAACTGAAATGAATCCAAATAAGCATTCTGACTTAACTTCATACATTTCAAATGATATTCCATGACTGACTCAAACTCAAGTTGTTTACATTTTTGTAACTCAAGATTTGAAAAACAAACACTTTTGTCTAGGTTTGAAATATAAAAACAAAATATCTTTCAAAGCAAAGAAATCCTCTAACTGATCCCTTTTCAAAAACTTTAAAATGGATTGTGCTTCTCCTCTAAGGTGAATAATTAATTGACAAGCCTTCTCAGAATTTGTCCAACTATTCCAAACAGCAACATTTTCAAAATGAATGAGATAATCCTCAAGATCACACGATTTTCCATCAAAAGTATCAGGCTTTTCTTCAGTCCTCAACATGATGAAAAACAAAAATGAAACAATTTCAAATTTTTAGAGACATTACGGTCTTTTCTTTTAGGTTTGAAATACAAAATCAAAATATCTTTCAAAGCAAAGAAATCCTCTAACTGATCAGTAGTATATGGGCACGAACAAAGTCGCATTTGAGGTGGTGGAGCGTGGTGGAGCCGGAAATGACGTCAACGGAAGTGACGTAGACCGGAAATGACGTGACAGAAGTCACGTGACCGTAGCGGAAGTCACGTGACCGGATGTATGACATGTCAACATTGCGCTTGCGCAACCGGAAGTGGTCTTGTTTGAAGCCCTATACGGCCATATTGATAGGAAATGACGTGTTAAAAGAGTGCAAGACCCCGCAGGCAAATGATGATGTATCACACAGCACGAATTGTATTTGATATGTATC
>MJUU01011167.1:13940-25724 GCA_002080025.1 Modiolus philippinarum
TTTTTATACCCCCCACCAAGAGAAAAAAAATTAAATATATAATTAAACTATGAGGATACAATAGAAATTTACCCACCACCAACAGAAAAATAATTCACTGGTGTTCCACCCCCCCACCCCCGGTTGGAATTTTAAATGGAATAGCCCTCAACAAATATGACTCAAAATCAGAATTTTTCTTGATTGGGTTGGAAAAAAAATTAGTTGGGGAATGAGGAAATTTAATAGTTTACCTTACTAAAAGCAATCAACTAAACCTATCAAGTAAAGATTTTAAAAATGGCCATTGATGCAAGGTTTGTGATGTTGTTTTATGGTATGCTTTGCATGATGTGATATTCTTCAATACAAGTAAAAACCAATATTGATAGCATAAAATGTATTTGAAAGAAACAAAATTATCATCTAAAGATTAATATACATATGTTTGAAATCTAATTTTTAGCAGTTAAAATATTATCATATAGATAGATGATAAATGAAAAATATACTAGTCATTTTATATTCATATACATTGATTGCATCCTAATGTTATATGTTTAATGGAATAAATAATGATTATATTTTTAGCATGCTCCTGGAGTACCAAAAATACTGGTTGGAAACCGATTACACTTGGCCTATAAAAGACAGGTCAGTGAGGCTGCTGCTGAAGCCTATGCATTGAGAAATGACATGGCATTTTTTGAGGTTAGCCCATTGTGTGACTTTAATGTCACTGAGTCTTATGCTGAATTGTCTAGGCTTGCCCTGAAGAGAAATGGTGTCAGCAGAACTTGGGGACATAATAAAGGTAATTTTAATCTTAAGATTTAGCTGATTACAATCTTACATGTATGTCAATTTTAAGTAAATTATATCTGATTGCAGTTTTACACAACTTTCAGCAAAAATATAGTCATATTAAAATCAGCAAGTTATAGTATCTATAAAAAACCACCAACCACAAACAAGTTACTGAAAAACATTATGTACTGTTATAAATAAAATGTTTAGCTCACATTGGTAAACAATTGTCATCACATTTGTCATCAACTTTCATCTCTGACACTACTGAAGCAAATACTAACCAAACTGCACTGGAATAATTTGTAAAATTTCTTCTTTTTCTGATCATAAATATTTGATGCTTTTAGTGACAGGTAAATGTTTGACCGTTTATAAATCAACTTCTTTTTTACCACTAAATTAAACTGAATCTAAATTGTATAGGAATGGTGTCTTGGTAGTTATACATAAGAATGACGATTTTGTAGGTACATACATATAATTTATTTCAGCATCGGATTGCACTACTATAGGAATAGCATTTTTGTACGGGGACTCCCCATACATTGATATCGTCCCATGACGATACCTCATCGGCACTGGTTAAAATATTCTTGCATGTATTCTAACATCAAGACGGATGTCCCAAATAGATGCGCTAGAGGAAATAATCTCTTGTGGCCAGCCTAGTAATTGCTACCTACATCAACATAATGTTAATATAAAATGGCAGCAGATGCTATGTTGCCTTAAGGTGCTCAGTGCATGAAATTTGTTTGTTTAGACGAAGAACTTCTCATTCATATCGGTTTTCATTCACAAATATTCCGAGATTCACGCTGTTTCATTCAGAAATTTGTCTGAATAGTGCAGAAAATTCCGAAAGCTGGTTACTTATGTCCTGCCAAATGGACATATTAACAAATTAAGAATTAAAAAAACATAGCTTTTTAATATATTTATTTTCTCTGTTGATATCCTGTGATTTTGCTTTGAATATTTTCAAATGTCTGGGTTGTCTGTCTGTCTGTCTGTCCGTCAGAGTTTTCTATGTCGTACGATAACTCAAGAATGCCTTCACCGATTTTTATGATTTTTTACTCAAAGTTGAACTTGACTAAAGAAAGCTCCCTTTCATTTTTGAGGAAAATTGGAAAATGATTTTTGGGAAAAAATCACTGAAAACATACCCAAAGAGACTTTCTTGCTACATTCCAAGCTAACTTTTGTTTTCTTGTTACACAAAGAAATATCGGGTTTCGGACTGATAACTTGTGAATGAAATAATATATTGTCTTCAAACTTGGTATGTAACTTGTTTACTACAAAACTCAGGCCAAGATCGATTTCGGGTTCAAAGGTCAAAGGGGTTCTGGAGTTATGTCCCTTGAAACTTTGAAATTTTGCGATTTTTAGCTCACCTGGCCTAAAAGGCCATGTGAGCTTTTGCCATCACTTTGCGTCCGTCGTCCATCCGTCCGTCATCCGTCAACAATTTCAAAAATCTTCTCCTCTAAAACTGCTGAGCCAATTGTAACCAAAATTGGCCTGAAGCATCACCAGGGTATGCAGTTTAAAAATTGTGTTTGATTAGTCCAAAGACCCAACAACATGGCTGCTGTTACTAAAAATAGAACATAGGGGTAAATTGCTGTTTTTTGCAAATAACTGTAAAACCGTTACAGATATCAAAAATTTGACAGGTGTAAAAGTGATCAGCATAGTAAGACCTACCTATCCTGCAATTTTGAAGAAAATTCAAAAACCCGTCCTTTTTCTGTAAAATTTGCAAAATTTTAACTTTACCGGTATTAATTTTTTTATCAGAAAAACTATAAGAGATAGAAGTCAACTTTAAATTGCAAAAATGTTCAACATGTCAAGATCTACCCACCCTGATATTTTGAAGATAATCCAAAAACCCTTGTAGGAGTTATTGCCCTTTTTTGACGGAATTTTCGAAATTTTCATATTTTTTATCTTTTACTTCCAAAACTTTAGAAGATGAAGGTTAAGTGTAAAATGATAAAATGTTTGCAATGCTGTGGCGTCCTCAAAACTAATTTTGAAAATTATTGGTTGACCGCCATTTTAAAAATGGGCACCAAAAAAAGGCGGGAAAATTCAACATTTTCCGATTTCAATGAAATTTGGTTTCACAATAGATATTGATGTTGTGACTTCAAAACCGTTGTTGAAAATTCTTTGTTGACCACCATTTTCAAAATGGCTGCCAAAAAGGCGGGTAAATTCAACATTGTCGGATTTCAATGAAATTTGGTTTCCAAAAAGGTATTGATGTAGCAACTTCAAAATGGATGTTAAAAATTGTTCGTTGACCGCCATTTTCAAAATGGCCGCCAAAAAAGGCGGGAAAATTCAACATAGTCCGATTTCATTGAAATTTAGTTTCCAAAAAGGTATTGATGTAGCAACTTCAAAACTGATGTTAAAAATTGTTCGTAGACCACCATTTTCAAAATGGCCACCAATAAAGGCGGGAAAATTCAACATTGTCTGATCTCAATGAAATTTGGTTTCCAAGTGGATATTGATGTCATTACTGCAAAACTGGTGTTGATAATTGTTTGTTGACTGCCATTTTCAAAATGGCTGCCAAAAAGGCGTTAAAATTCAACATAGTCCGATTTCAATAGAATTTTGTTTCCAAATAGATATTGATGTCGTAACAAAGATATGGTGTTAAAAAATGTTGTTGACTGCCATTTACCAAATGATGTTTCGACTTCAAAACTGCATGATGTCGAAAGTGGTCCTTAGCAAGACAATTTTTGTCAAAAAAGCTCAACAAAGAAGTGCAGTAAATCATGATCAGACTTAAAAAAAGAGTCCAAGCTAATGGTGGTGTTTGCTCTAAAAAAGTTTGAGAGACTGAAGTTCAACTGTATAATTTACAATATTAGCTTGATTGTGGCAACTGAAAGCCAGGTGAGCGATATAGGCTCCAGGGAGCCTCTGGTTAAGGTTTCCGACTGATAACTTGTGAACGAAATAATATATTGTCTTCAAACTTGGTATGTAACTTGTCTACCACAAAACTCAGGCCAAGTTTGATTTTGGGTTCAGAGGTCCTAGTTGTTCTGGAATTATGCCCTTGAAACTTTGAAATTTTGCGAATTTTAGGCTTTCCGACTGATAAACTTATGAATGAAATAATATTTTGTCTTCAAACTTGGTATGTAAGTTGTTTACCATAAAACACAGGCCAACTATAATTTTGGCTTCAGAAGTACACAGGGATCTGATTTATGCCTCTTTAAACTTTGAAATTTTGTGAAACATGGCGGGGTATCATGTAATGCACCATTACTATTTTTATTAATATTTTTTTTATTTAAATTTGAAGTCCAAAATGCTATAACTTTGAGTCCTTGAAGTCCCTGGACTCAAATTGTCAAGTCCAAAGTACGCCAAAAATAAGGCCAAAGTCCTGAGTCCAAAAAGGGGGGGTTATAAATTTGTGATGTGTGATAGCCTAATGTACAACCACCAGTCAACAAAGCTCTTTCCAACCTGGGTAAAACATTTGATATTTAACTTCACACAATTTAGAATTTGTCTTGAAACTGTGTTTGCTGTAACATATGAATCAACCAATGTTTGCAAAAGTCAATGCAGATCAATGTAAGACGTAGAAGACTTTCTTACTTCCTGTTGGCAGAATAAGTGGTGGTTATGTCAACTATTCTGATGCATTTCATTCCATATGAAATTCAGAGTCCCTGTATATCAGTGATTTTTCGCTTTGATTTTATCAGTTTCCCTGCCACCTTTGAAGCACCTACACAAGCCATAGATGTACATGTATTTGAACATGAGACCCCATAACTGTTAAACTATTAACTGTTCAGATGTGTAGAAAGTTCCTATACAAAGATTGCTGATTTCATGCTATCTGTTTTGCTGGCATTGCTCACATATTTTAATTTTGAAACTTGTGGAAAACGTTTTTAAGCTTACTTTACAGGAAGGATGGATGGTAAATGTGTGACAAAAGTTAGCTCAATTTTTTGGTGACCTGTCAGACAATTTTCTGTTTGTAAACATGACAAAAAATGGATTATGATATTAACTGTGGCACTTTATTGTGAAATCACTGAAAACATACCCAAAGAGACTTTCATGCTACACTCCAAGCTAACTTTGTTTTCTAGTTACACAAAGAAATATCAGGTTGCACATATTGTCATATTAATTATTTAATAACAGAATACCAAATAATTGAGCACATTAAATAATTACAATTTTATTTATTTCAGTGCTAAGTTTACAAGAATTAGCTTGTCATACCATTGTTTCGAGGACTACAATATATGGCATTGACCATTTACCATTACCGCAGACATTGAAATCTCATCTCAAGTCTTACGCATTAACTAATAAAACCCGTGCTCGAATGTTGAGTTTTATTCACAGAGACAAGAGCAAAAAACCAAAATATTTAAACCCTAGTGACTCCCCACCAATGAACTGTAGGAAAAGTTGTTGTATTAGTTAGCAGAGTAAATTGACAGTTCAGCTGTGAATGGAAATAAAAGTTCAGCAGTGAATGGAAACAACGGTTCAGCAGTGAATGTACTAATAACGGTTCAGCAGTAATGAAGATTATGCAGATTCTGTTATGTCTTGTGAGATAGTTGTATATCTAGTATGATTGTTTACTATAAGTGAATGTTAATGAGATTATAAGTGTGTACTAGTTTGTATGGTTATGGTTTAGAATGTTTAGATCTATGCTTTAGCCTGTAGAAAAACATCTCTAAAGAGATGCACTTGATCAAGTTGTGATTTTAAAAAATAGTAAGTTTATCAAGTATTTCAAAACCAATTTATTGTAACTTGTCTGAGATAACTATTTCTTAATCCTAGCTTCTATTTTTATTATGGTAATTATATTTTCGAGTGAAATAATTCACCACATAATTTGTGTAATTCAATTTTGGCAAATGTTGTAAAATGGTCCAAGTAAAAATATTTATAATCTACCTTTGATAATTGTTATTTGACATTAAGAAGAGTTATATTGTTATTTTTACTTAGATATTTAAATATTCAGAATATGAATTATGGGTTGACATAAAGATCTGAGTTGTAAAATTGTTAAAATACTGTTTGTATCAATATTTGTATTTGTTTAGAAATATGTTCTGTTACATTGATGATGTTGCCATAGAAACTGTAAATATGAAACTTCTATACCTGTTGTGTAAAGTATATTTGAAATACATATACTACACAGATATTGTACAAAGTTGTGGTGCTGATTTATTGATCACTGATATGTTTTGCATAAAAAGGAAATATATTCATTTTTTATTTATCATAATAATTCTCACTGATAAATTGTAAATTTATACTATAGAAAAGATGACAATATTTTTTTTTGCATGTACTAACCTGTAATATCAACATAATCTCCAATTTGAGCTGTAGTTACTTCTGCCTGATAACAATGATTGGCAGCATAAAACCTTTTTATACGACCGCAAAAAATTTGAGGTCGTATAATGGTATGGCACTGTCGTTGTCGTCGTCGTCATCGTCCGCGTTGCGTCTGTAGACACTTTTGTTTTTGGTCAATAACTTAAGTTCCAGTTTATCAATCCTTATGAAATTTTAACACAATGTTCCTTGGCACAAAAGGAAGACTTGGAGTGGTTTTGGATTTAGTGGCCCCTCCCGTTTTTAAAAAAGGGGCCAAAAAGGGCAAAATTGGGTTTATCATATAATTGGTTGTAGAATTTTTATTATTCATCAGATTTTGATGGGGTTTCTTTCAGTGTGCTCCTGAGGAAATTTCCAATTAGTAGTATGTCAACGGATTTCACGTTGCATGTACCGTTTACGAGATAAATGGGGCCCAAAAGGGGCGAATCACAAAAATTATATTTTTTTATTTCTAGTCCGATTTCGATGCAGTTTTTTTTCAATGGATTCCTTATGAAAAATTAATATGGCGCTAAACTATTAGATATTTGATAACATATTTCCTTTCCGAGCTATGAGGGGCCAAATGGGTCCAGAATTGCAAATGTACAGATTACATAAAATTTTTATTTTTCATCAGATTTTGATGGGATTTTTTCTTTAAATTCCTCCTGTCTTAAGCTTTCAGTAGTATGTCATCGGATTTTGTATATCTCTTACCAATTGCAAGCTGTAAGGAGTGAAAGGTGTCAAAATTGCAATTTTCACAATTTTCGCAAAACATATGTAAAATCTTTATTTCTCATTGGATTTAGATGTTTTTATGCCCCCGTGAATCGAAGATTCTGGGGGCATATAGTTTTTGGCCTGTCTGTCTGTTTGTCTGTTTGTCTGTTTGTCCACAAAAAACTTTAACATTGGGTATATCTTTTGAATGGTAAGTGATAAGGCTCTCATATTTTGCATGTGTATTCCTTGTGGCAAGACCTGTCAAACAATACCAAAATTTTGGTCCTCGTGACCTTGACCTTGACATGTGATGGACTTTTTGAACAAAATAATCAACTTTAACATTGGGTATATCTTTTGAATGGTAAGTGATATGGCTTTCATATTTTGCATGTGCATTCTTTGTGGCAAGACCTTTTCATTGGAACCAGAATATGTGACCTTGTGACCTTGACCTTGGCCTGTGAACAAGTGCATAAAAACTTTAACATTGAGTATATCTTTTGAATGGTTAGTGATAGGACTTTTATATTTTGCATGTTCATTTCTTGTGGAAAGACCTTTCAGTTGGTACCAGAATATTTGACCCCTTGACCTTGACTTACGACAATATTCAAAAAGTTTAACATTTGACAGTCTTTGAATGGTAATTGGGCAAAGGGAGATAAGTCAAATTGATATGAGGAATGATGACATTGCATCAGATTTTATGTGTCTATTTTATAAGCCTTATCTAAAGAATTTGTAATGAAAAAAAAAGATCTTGTCAAATTTCTTCATTTAAAATTTTAATTTGATAGGAATATCTTTTGAATGTTAAGTAATAGGGGTTTCTATTTCAAAGGTGTATTAATGGTGATTTGATTTTTCAGATGATCTCAGAACTTATATACATATTATTTTTTATATTAATACAAGCAATGTATAGATGAGAAAATGTTTCTAGATTCCTACCATAGACTGTTGTTAATATACATTGTATATATATCAGTGAATAGGGAGGTTACTAAATCTATTAAATATTTTCTGATGTAATTACATGTAATCCATTTCTTCTGTTCTGGTTTTTTGAATAGCTATAAATAGATTCTACTGTATTGATGAAAAAATTGAAAACACTGATAGGCAGAAAGACAATAAGTTAATTATATATGTTTAGAAAAAAGGGGGGGTGAAAATTGTTTCCTAATAACGCTCGGAAAATGATTGGAGGGGTCATTTCGGTGACTTCTGTGTTTGCATCCAATTACAGTCATTCAGAAACACATTAAGTATTGTTCAGTGTGCTAAATGTTTCTTCTTATCTCTTCTACTCGGGGGCATAAGTGTTTCCAAAAAACGCATCTTGTTTTTTCCTAATTTGTGTCCAACTAATTACTGTTTCAGTCTCCTTATTGTGTCCATCTAGTTACTGTGTCAAGCTCTTTACTGTGTCTACATTCACTTTATATTGCACTTGGTTGACAGGCTGCGGTCGTATCATGCTGCGCTCCGCGTAGCCCTTTATTTATCAACTTTTTCAGTTTTTCACAAATGTTTATAAGGATAGAAAATCAAGTTTCATAAATTTTCTTTAATTTGTCATTGAATTTTTATCTTCACCTGTTTGTGTTAACTGCTTCTTATTGATAACCGTTTCAGAATAATCACAATATGTTCAAATAAATTTTGATTTTTTAAGTCAATTTTTGTCAACATTTCTTTTGTTATACCAAATGGATAAAAAAAAGTACAAAGTTGTTTTTGATAACAGTAGTAGATCGGACTTCTGTTATGAATTTTTGGTAAAATTATGATGGATGCCACTCCATGAAAAATTATAACATGAAACCATCAAGTAAATAATTTGAACTCATTAATGTCAGGTGGGTCCCTTTTAGATGTTTATGATTTGGTAATGATCCTTTGATAAAGATTACCCTATACTAGAACCTTGTTATACAATACAAAGATAGGATTACAGTTTGGATAGAAACCATTGGTTTCAATTGTTAGGAAGATATATGCCGCCATCCTTCATTCCATATATTATCTTACAGTGGCAAAATTCATTTTGCACAAATTTTAATTGATGACACCATTTTGTTTTTACTATAAACTAATATTCAATTTATTTTTCTGATATTTCACATTGTTTACAAAACAACATTTGCAATGAAAAAGTCTTGTAGGGCTACATTACTGAAGATCTTAACTGCAAAGCAAAATAATTTTAGGTGTCACCTGTTGTAAGTATAGTGGACATATAGAAGGTTCTTTCTGTAGTCTTTCCTTGTTTTTCTGCTTTATCTGTCAGTTTGCTTATCACTGAAACTTAATCAGAACTTGAAGTCAGATTCTTACTTATCGTTCAATCAGTGACACAGCCAAAAATAGATAAATTGTACTGCATCAGATACATGTAGATATGTTTCATTTAACATCAAATTTTTAACACTTAATTTTAGGAATAATCCAATGGTGGCTAAAAATACATCTGTTAATATTCATATGTAAGCAAACTGAATGAGTATTATATTAATGCTTTGAGAATGCTTTCTTGAGTCACAAAGATATGTCAGATTATTTAGAAAGGATGAGTGGCAATAAGACCCATATTTGGCCCAAAAAAATCAAGTTGTTTAAAATAGTGTGATATTTATGGGAAATATTAACTATTACATCTGGCTACAAAGAAAACATATAATAATACGAATTCCTTTCATTTTGACGTTATTGTGACATCACAAGGAGCCGTCTTTTTGAAAGAAAATCAGAAAATCTGCAATTTTGAATGTTCTCAAAGCAAATTTTCTTTAAGTGAACATGGGGCACATGCAATCAACAACTTCAAACTTTCAGAAATGATGTATTTCACCATTTTACACATTTTGACTAAATATGAAGTTGTTATTCAGATGTGCCCATATTTTTCAAAGCACAAAAATGTGCAAAACACAGCAAATATCTATGAAATTCTGACTATTTCCAAAAATATAGCTTTTGAGTTAACTGATTATCATGAGAATCAAACTGATATGGAATAAAGCTTTATCATTTTCATAAAGCCCTATATTTGTTCAATGTTTCAGGAACATAAGACGTCTGTTTGTATAGTTTTAGTTTCATGGTATATCTTGGGCCAAAAATGGGTCTTACTGCCACTCATCCTTTGCTGAACTGACCTTTTTCCTCTACTCAACATAGGCTTCATAAGTAGAAGCTACAAACAATTAAGAAAAAAAAAACAACACATTATCTTAACATATACATACTCAGGAAAATGATTATTTCAAACTGGGCATATTAAATTTGTCTACTCTACATTTACTTCATATATCATGTTAAGAGCTGTCTCAGAAATAAAGGTAAAGGGAGTCTGGAGGCATTTTTGAAAAGACCCACCATGCATGAAATTTTAATCACACATTTTTACCATTTCCTGTCACAATAATTTCTGAAAAGCCCCAATAAGGTAAATGTATAAGCATCAGTACAGCTAAATAACACTGTAAATATAATCATCAGTTTTGATGCCTTACAAAGTATTCATATCTCACTAAAAGTATGCCAATATATACATGTAATTATCATTTGTCATTAATCCTAGTATCAATGTTAAGTCATTCTAAAATATTGTCTACTTCAAATCCTGTAATGGCCAGTACAACAAGTGGAAATAATTCTTGTTACTGTTATTTTTCAGTTGAAGTCTATTTCTTGTAACAGTGATCCTTCACAGCTTTTGGAAATTTTGGTAGGAATTAATCTCCAAATTTTGCAATGCCCCTGCGGTGTTTATTAGATTGAATATCTTACTTGAAATTAGTACCTGGAATAATATGCATGAAATAAGTGATTCCATTTCTTTTTTTCTACATAAATTGGTGAAATTATATTTTTTGCAGGAGAGCCTTAAGGTACTAAAAGCTACAAAATTGGTGCAAGTGATCACTGATAACATTTATAACTATAAGCTACTATGTTTTTGGGTATCTTTGCACGCAAAGATATCTATTGTTGCCGAAGGCTCAACTCAATTCCCCAGAAATCTCACTACCCTTTTTCATATTCCAACACAAGAAAAAAAGTCCCATTTTCAAAGCATAAACGTGCTTTTAAAGACTTTTCTGCACAGAAGAAAGCAACAGTAGTGCAGAAAAATAAATCAACAAGTTGGAAGAAATAACATTGGTATGAAAATGTTACGATGATTAATATTTTGCGTACATGTGCGAAGGTAATATATCTCCCCCCTTTCTAAAAACGTAGAGTCAGGTCTCGGAATCAGAATCCCTTATCAAAATCCTCCAAACTATCGGATGCTAGTGATGTTACTTTTTTTATACATTCCCAAGTTTGCCAATTAAAATTATCTAGGCCGTATATTTGCAGTGCACACGATGTTTTTGTTTGTTTACAAAATCTGTGCATGCTCATGGTTATGTAATTAAACAAAAGATACTTCAATCATTAGGCGGGAAAATTTGAACTTCAATATTCAAGTGTTGTAAATATCTCATTATGGCAGGAATACGATAAAGATGTCTTTGCAATTTGTTTACAAATGTCTGCACATGCGTATGATTGTGTTAAAAATAAAAGCTTCAGTAGCACTGTGAAAGGATAACATGATGATTAGTGTTGATCCGGAGTGTTGATTGAGTCAGTCATTAGGACATGTGTTGTTTAGATAGCAATTAGTCAGCAATGATATCAACACATTTATGTTTTAATAGGACCGTATTTATTAATGTCACTAATTACCTCCCTTGTATAATTTTTCATTTTATAAATTGTGGCCCAAAAACTTTTCTGCTACCACTGAAATCCCCCCAAAATTGTTGTAATATTTTGAAA